>JAVQJF010016595.1:0-44780 GCA_036023855.1 Gadopsis marmoratus | reverse complement strand
CTCCAGTCGTACAGCCATCACAGTTTGGTTCCTTGTCAAAGTCGCTCACATCCTTCTGTTTGCCCATTTTTCCTGCTTCAACACATCAACTTGGAGGACAAAATGTTCACTTGCTGCCTAATATATCTCCCCCCCCCCATAAAGTTATGGCTCATCGGTATGTAGTCCCTACTAGATCTGTATGTTATCTAGAGTAAAGGGAATGCAGAATTTGTTGAAAGTGTAATTTTCCAATGCCGAGTAACACAAACTAAATTCTATTCTCCTCCATTATATTGAGATGGAGGCTGACATTTAAAACAAACTATGTGCATGTCTTGATACCGTAGAGGTTTTGTTTTAGTGTAAATATACTCTGATCTCAAGTGCTGCCTCCTTTTTACATGGATCAATGGGTGTCAGAATGTCCTCTCTCCTCTGTCGTTCATTTGCCTGTGAAACATTATCTCTGTGTTGTGTGCTCACAACAAGCACTGCAATAATTGCGCCCCCGGGTGCCTCAGATAAGGACTCCTCCTGAAAAAAAAAAAAATAGGAGGGGACATCTTGACAAATGCAAAGCAACAGAGCAAAGCTGGAGCTTTGGCGTAGCAGTCCACAGTGCACTCCTCAAAGCCAACAACGAGTCATGTATTTGAAAAGTTTTGCCTCACTTACAGCACATCAGCGGCTTTGCTTACATGGACTCCTCTTGTCACTCTGGAAAATCTCCGTGTTGATCCAGAAGGTCAGCAGCCAGAGACTGAACACTTGTGTCATATCGAATTATGTTCTGAGCGGCAACACGATTAAACAGCAATTTGACTTTGAGTGTTTATTTCTCCCAAGGCCTGCAGACAGTCCCCCCCCCCCCATAAAACTCAAAAGACTGACAGAACAGGGACTGGGAGGATTTCTTCTGTCATTTCTATTTGAGTGGGGAGAGATTTCACCCGTTTGAAATTCACTAAATCTTTTGCCATGTGCATAATGCATGGATGTTTTAGCCTTCCTTTATTTATTTGTTTGTTTTTTTTTTCTCAGTTCTGTGGTTTGGCTTCAATAGGCTTTCAGAACCATCAAATACACAGAGGGGGAGGGGAGGTCACATGCTGTTGCAGGGAAAGTGACACCACGTTACACCGGAGCTGGGTTAGAAAAATGTGATTCCAGGAATGCCAGACACTGTTGTAGCACTACTATTATACATCCCTTTTCAATTTCTACCCTCACTCTTTCATTCTTCATCTCTGCTGTTCATTCCCTCACACTCTCCTCCCTTCCTTCCCTCGCATCTCTTTTCTCTGTGACTAAAGGCAGCCCACTCCTCTGCAGTGGCTGCCTGACTCCCTGATTTGCCCGCTGCTCAGGGAGGATTTGCATAGGCTGGCCCACTTGCCGATTCTCCCCACCCCCTTTCTCTTTCCCTCTCCTCCCTCCCCTTCCTCTGTCCCATCATCTTCGCTTAGTTTCACCTGAGCCCGCTCTCATCCTCTTTTCTCTCTTTCTCCCGCTCTCCTCTCCTCGCTCACCCCACCTCCCACCCCTCCCATCTCGCTCTCTCCCAGCGGTTTCTCATTTTCTCGTCCTCTTCTTTCTCCCTGGCTTTTCTCTTTCTTTATCTGTCTGCAAATCTGTCTCTTTCTCCTGTGGAGTAATACAAAGAGCTATCAGTCTGGGTCTCCCTGGGTTAACAAGCCAGACCACTTCACTTCTCCAGGGACATCAAAAGAGAGAAGAAGAAGACGAAGAAGAGAAAAGAAAAGTCAGACAAATATTGGATCCAAATTTAGAAGACGGAGATACAGCACGAGTGGGGATCTTCACCTCGTGTTGAGATTCTGTAGCCGAACTGTGAGGGAGAAGGAAGTGTGTTTGTGCCGAGACGATAGAGAGACAGAAAGCTTGACAGTTTGTTCGTGCCGGAGTGTGTGGAGCTCCTCGTCTCTCCGTCGTTCCCTCCCTCCGTCTCTCCCTCCTCCTCGGGTCTCATAGCCTGGGCTGTGTATTATCTGTGGCTTGACAGAGCGGCGCTGTGCAGAGCAGAACGAAGCAGAGCGAGCGGGCAGAAGGCTGCAGCACAGGTTGCCCCCCCCCCCCCTACTTCTGTCACTCACTCTGCGCTTGCAGGTGGAGAGGGGCGCACAGGGACACATTCCAGGTGTTGCCTGCGAAAGCGTGCATGCACAATCTCTGTAGTTGCTCACACACGAGCACGCTACCTGGTCATCAAAGGAGCAGCCACAGGGTGATCCTGCCGGGACCAGAAAGTAAAGACATATTGGATTCTGGTTCAAAGAGCCGGCGAGCAAACGAAGAACAGCAGGAGATCTGCTGACTTCTGACGAATGGAGTCCGAGAGACAAGCCTGAGCTGCATTTTGTTTGGAGGGAACTGCTGGATCCTACGTTAACAAGGAGCTTGTGTTGATTTCTCTCTGCTATGGAGTTTGCTGCTGTATCCTGGCTACGGGAAGGTCACTTTTTCTGAGATCCTTGCACAACTGGGTTTACTCTCTTTTAAATATCCAGTAGGTGGGGGGTGGGGGGGGGGTGGGGTGTGAGCCATGCTCCCCAAAGGAAAGCCCCATGAGGGCCAGCTGTTCTGGATGTTGCTTCTGGCGTTGGGGTGGATGGTGCTGGGTTCTGCTTGGGGCTCCTCCTCCTCATCTTCAGACCTCCTTCTCCTTGCCCCTACCCCCGGAGCCCCTGTGCCCCATGCCCTCTCCCGGCCCGATCACCCGCAGGGCCTTCAGGGGCCCAGGCACCACCTGCCACCTGTGTCCATATACCGCTCCCCAGCCTCACTGCGAGCTGGCCACGGTGAGTCCTGTTACCACCTTTCACCACCTTGCTTCTGTCTCTCCCGCCTCTCTCCGGCTTTCCCCCCTTTCCATCCATTTATCATCACGAACGATCAGAGTGAAAAGGAGCCATCTGTATCCACCTCTCTATCATTTCTTTTCTCGCTCTATAACTGACTCGCTCACTTCCTCCCTCCCACTGTCCCTTTTGTCTTTTCGCTCTCGCTCTTCCTTCCACCACAGCAGGAGAGGAGATAACGATAGTTGACAGCAGCTCTGCATCACGGAGCTGTATATCGTCTATGAGATTATAGGTTTAATTGTCGGTGAAAGGTACTGACAAGCAAAACACCCACAGTGACTCGATCAACTGAGGAGCAAGCGGCGACTCTGTATTACCGTGATCCCACTGGGTTTAATGTTCTTGTAATTGATGATTGACAGAGAGTGAAGAACTGGACAGTGGTTCTCCTCATCTTCAACAAGTGTGGCACCAATCCACTTCTATCAAGAGGCTTGTCTTCGCACATGTCAGGGTTCTAAGATACCATGCACTATTACATCTGGCCTTTTGAAGTTGACTAACAACCCTGTTTAAATGTCCGTGTAGGATTTCATAAATCTTGTTATCTCTTCTAAGAGCAGCACAAGATTTTCTTCTCAGAAATTGAATGTACACACCCAGGAGGGGGAATTAGAACTGGTGGTCAAATGCCTTTTCAATATTGACTTTTATTTTATAGGTACTTAATGTGATCTATTTGCACCATTATCCGCAACACAAACATCAGGAGAGGGATCTTCTCTAACAGTGCAAAGTAGATGATTTTCGCAGCTTTTGTATTGCCCTGCCATCATTAAGTGCCTGTTATTTTAAGAAATTCTACATTCGATAGATTTGTTTTTGCTTTTGCTGCACTTCTGTAATTACTTGTCCTTTAGTGAAAGGCTGTAAATACAAAGTAGACAGTTACTATATGTGTAGAAGCACGTCGTTAATAAATGATGAGTTCTAACTAGGTTTACTTCTGTAACGAATGACGATACGTGTATTTTAAATGAGAGTAAATTACCCAGATTCTCTTAAATTAGAAAGGTCTTTTAGCATTTGAACCACATTTATTTTTATAAATTAATAGATTTTTTTGATTATGATCAAAATCATTCATAACAAACTTGAATTATCAACACAATAGCACATATGGCAAACATGGTCACACTTTCAGGAGCTGGCTTATCATTTTGTTGCATTACTGCTCGGTTATAATGTTGACATGAAATATCACTGAAGAATGTTTTTAACATAATACAAAAAGATGCCTGGGGAAGAAAAAACAAAAACAAAAACGGGCCAAATTCGAAGGGCCTTTTTCCTTTTTTCTGCATATGCAGCATTTGGACTGTCCAGTCTGTGCCTTTTGTGTCACACTAGATCAATCAATCCCTGCGGGGGAGGGGGGGGCATCGAATATGTTTGAAAAATACATTTGAGCCTGGTCTATGTTTGATTCCTTTTAACACATTCGAGGGCTCATTTTTAGCACGTTGAGGGCTGTTGGAGCGAGGGAGAGAGACACAGAGGATCTGCATCTCTAATGTGGAATGTGCAAACCATACAAAGTACGAGTAGTCTGGGCAGGGACTGGGTGGCAGCCATTTAAGAAGCCGTAGGTATGGTGCATGCTCCCAGTTGTGCTGTGCAACCCACAGATATGCTTTTACAAACTGGTTCTCATTACCCGTGCTTAAGGTTGAGGGTGCAAAACCGGGAATTTCGTTTATCCAATTTTCCAGACTATTTTATCCACCTACTCTATCAACTAGAAGCTCCTACGGTATCTGCTGAGATTTTAGTTAGTTAGCTCAGCATGATTCTAGTTGACTTTTGTGCAAATTTGCATGCAGAATGTGGTGACTCAGTACAGTGCGAGATAAGAGCGTGGATAAAATTGGGAGATTAGAAGGTTTGTTATTGTGTATATGTGTGTGCGTTTGCGTGCATGTGTGCTGCCTATTTACAATTCAGGAGCAACAGACTGACCCTGGTTTCGGCGTGAGAGTAATTACAGATTCAGCGGGGACCTTGGAAGAAAACATACAGACACAACAGCTATGTGCTAATGCTCACACACACTGTAAGAGTATGCACACACACACACACCTCAACACATTGGTGCATGCTACATGTGCACATGCTTTATGTATACATTCACACCCCTTGAGACACTCACACACACTGGGGACTTGCACTCTGCATATGTAAACTCATAATTAGAGGCAGCGACTAGGAATGATCCTCTCTGTTGGGGCAAAACAGAATTGAGGCATTCATGAATAAGGGAATGTGTTCAGGTCGCCATAAGCATGAATATCCAATAACAATTTATTTTTTTTTTATTTTAATATTTATAAGTGGGAGAAGCGCGCTCTCAATAGGCAGTATTTCATTAGTTGTTCTGAGAAAGGTGCAGGAAAAGAGGAAGCCCGCTGCTAAGTTACTGAAAGCATCATGCGTTTTATCTCAATGGACTATTTCCTTCATTAGATGTTGGAAAGATGTTTAAATGTTTTTGTTTTTTGTTGTGATTTGACACACCGCACACCAAATTCCCTGGTGATTACACCATTTTTTTTCATCAGTGCATACACTTAGGGGTGTGTATTTTTGGTTGTGTGTTTTATGAGTTGACTGAATTGACATAAACAATATTAAGTATATTGCATGTTCCCTGTAGCAGCTTGAAGTTAGACAGAAATATCTCTGCTGCTGTAGATTGCCTGTAAAGGCCATGCTTTGTAACATGTAATAACTTAAAGCAGGTCCACCCACATATTTACCTAATATACCACTGCTTTAGTAAACATATGTATGTGAATAATCATTGAAGCATTATATGGCATATCCAGATGATGTGTATTGTGCATCATGCACTGAATATATGGACTGCAGGAGATAGTAAAAGCATCCTCGCTTTGCTATAAATTGAGCAGACATTGTTTAAAAGTGAATGAGTCAACTGAATAACAACTGTGAAAGTGGTTTGACCGGCTTTGAAGCTTTGCCCTTAGCACTTAAGGAGAATGAAAGAGAGAGAGTGAGAGAGAGAGAGAGCGCATGTGTGTTGTTTGCCTATGTGTGTGCACGTGTGTGGCAGTCGTTTGAAGCAGGATCACCTTGAAGAGGGTGGCTTTAGCAACACCATCTTCCACGTAGAATGGACCTGTGCTGTACTGTAAGACTTGAGAAGGTTAAAATGGAGGGAGGGAGGGAGGCAAGGATACTGCTGTATTTTTCTCCGGGGTAAGCTTCGGCACTGTGGTTTGAATAAAGGCCGCATCAAAATCCGTCTTCTTTCACAAATTATCAAAGGATTGACATTTTAAGTTTGAGTCTGCTGTTTCTCTTCCTCAGGCCTTTGACACAGTGTGAGGGGGGGGGGGGGGGGAGGGGATTGGCTTATTCTTCACACTGCTGGAAAAGTAATTTAAAATAAACCGAACCAGTTCTAGTGCAAAAAAAAGAAGTGTTGAAGCCTTTGGATCAAAGTGGATTCAATGACGGTGTGGTAAATACTTCTCTAAATTTATTATGTGCCCACTTCAGGTGTCTCGTGTAGAATGGGAGCACGACAACACCATCAGTGATGTGCAGTAGAAATATGTTGACTTATTTATGCTGTAGCCATATTCTCTGTCCCATTACTTTGTTTCGATTGTTAGCCCTGCTTGCGGCATGGATGACAATGTTGGTCTGTCGCTTCAGAGCGATGTGACTGGCTCAGCACATTATTTATTCACCACACCCCTTCAGTCTATATTCCCCAAAAAATGAACCAAAAATAGCAGGTACGCTTGGAGATGACCAAACGATCTGCCCACCCAAGACCTTCCGCTTTGTGTTTGTCTTTTGAGCTTTTACAACAGGGCCCTTAGTCTTGTTCTCTATGCAGCTGTAAAGTAGAACAAATTAGATTTTGCTTATGTATTTATAATTAGTTTCCTTTCTCTTTATTTTTTAACTAATGTGACCTTGTGACGTTGTCAGTATTACCACAGAGTATACGAAGGGCTGTAGGGTCACCTATTCTTCCTGTTGGGGGGAGGTCAAAGAAATTACTTCAAATTCAAAAATGCCAAAGTGTTCGTTTTCATTCTCAGTGGCTTCAGTTGCCTGTGGAGGAAGCATGGCAACATACTGGAATGGTTTGTGTTGTCACAGCTGAAGTTATGAAAAATGTATTGGTCCAGGTGCGATGGCTGCATAATAACTTGTCCCACGTGTATATGAATTATTCCAGTGAACCGGGAGCATTGTATGCTTTGTGTTGCTGTCTACCTTGATGAGGTTTGTGTGTGTGTGTGTGTGTGTGTGTGTGTGTGTGTGTGTGTCTGCGCAAGCATTATACAACACACTGGCAGACTTAAATCACTTTGCCCTCTGGCTATTCATGATGGGTGCAGAATTAAATGAAAAATATAGAGTGAGGAACGAGAGAGTACGATGGTTGAGCGATAGAGAAGAAGAGATTTCTGTGGACTTTGTGTTTTTCTCAGAGTCTCTGGGAAAAAAAGACGGCAAGCTGGATTCTCATTTGAAAACATAAAGTCGCTCGCCTTTCTTCCCTCTGTCCTGCTCCTCCTCGCTCGACTTCTCGCCCTTTTTTCTTTTCCTTTTCCTGCTGCTCACTGTTTATGTTCCAGACAGCAAATCAATAGGCAGAGCTGTTTTGGGGGCTTAATTATGTGGTTACTTTAGATTTTTGCCTTCTCTGCCCCTCTTTTTGCCCTCACAAGCGCCAGCATTTTAATCTTGGAGAAGACGGGGCTGTTTTTTAGCCTGCCAGAGAGGAAGGAGAAGGAGGTGAGGAAGAAGGAGGATAGGAGAGGCAGTGAGATAATTAAATAAAACAAATGTGAAAAAAACCCAAAGTTGAAAACATTAATGAGGTGACAGTTACATTGCAATGGCACCTCTCCTCAATTTCCCTCTCATCCTGACCTTTACCTCTTTTATGCCTGCTCAGCTCACAGCCTCACTTTTTACCTTCCTCTCCTCTCCCTGACTTTCTCTCTTTGCTCATATTTCTTTTCTCTCACAACATATAGATAAACATCTTTTTTCCCCCCACCAGAACTCTTTGCTTCCCTGTATTTCTTTCACCCTAAATCTGCTTGCTCTGCAAATTAACCAGGAAAGTCTGTCCTCGCAAACTCATCCCGCGGAAACTCGGTGCTTGCTTTTTTCCCCCCCTACTCGGTCACTCCAGCATTGGCTTATTAATTACATTTATACTCTCTAGCTCTTATAATTATGGCTATGGCTCCAACAGGAAGTAGTTGAACATATATCATAATTATCCATCAAATGATTATGCATTTGAGCAAACCCCCACTGATTGTAGCTCCATCCTCGATGCAAATGAATACTGCGATGAGCAGGAATTGAGCCAAGCCTATCGATATTTTATTACTTTAAATGTTTAATATTCTGCCATTTTTAATTTCACCCATTCTTTTTTTCTATGTTTTTACAATTAATACTTACTCGGCTTATTTGGATGTAGCCCTCTTTCTTGTATTGATCTCAAAGCTAATTAGGTTGAATGGCCGGGCCCCTCATGCCACGTCTGTCTCCATGGAGACAGTGACAAAATCTCCAGAGATTAAACCGAACACGTTGGATGTGACCTACAGTGACATCACGAGGTTAACTAATCGGTTGCTCACCGGCCCTCGCCACCATTTAGTGACTTCCCTCTGAGCTCATTACAGCCTCCATCACAACGAGACGTGAGAGCACCTTTCAGAGCTCAGGTTTTCCTCAGTCGTCATCTGCTGCTGACCACGTGACATCACAGGGCCCAATCGCCGAGGTTGGTTCACTCGTTGAGGCGCTGGGATGTTATTAGATACATTTGCACTGCAGACTGTGACCTTGAGGAGACCAGCTGAATGATTTATATACAGTATATAAAGGACCACCCTCCCTCACACTCGCACTTCTCTCCAGGATGTATCTCATTGCAATAATTAGCACTCCAGTGATTGATACTTGATTCCCTGACAGAGGCTACTGGTTCAATTGGCAGCAAGATGGAGCACCTTTTATGGACAATGATTCATAATGTCAGATATTTCCGTATTCACCTGAGGGTTAATGGGCTCAACGTCTTAACAGTCTACCCATATATTTTGCCTTTGTAAAAATAAATAGTTTTGGAAGAAACAAAATGAATCACTTCCTCTCAGTACGAGTGTACCTAAGTAGTAATTAACCTCTGTTTGCTTCACATTTGTATGGGTGAAGCAATAGATGGTAATAGATGCCCTTTGTGTCTTTGCAAACTTAGACAGTTGCACCATGTCAAAGGTGATTTTTGTTATTTCTCAGCACTCCAGGGCTGGGACTGAGCGTCTAGACAAACATGTTTTTGCAGACACATACACAACCAACAGATAATTCATCCCCTGATAAATATGTTTACAGCCAAGCAAATATAATATTTGTAATCCCCTCCATCTTGCCCTGCAAGGACCGGGTAAATATCTCTTGCTCTGCCAGGTTTCCAATGCAATATTTCCCTTTCATTGTGGTCTATCACGGCGGAGGGGAGGGAGAAAAATTGCGGAGGGAGAACGAAGCGCAGGCATGTCAAGAGTGAATAAGCAAGAGATAGATAGAGAACTGTGTAGAGAGAAAGAGAGATAGCAGAGAGGTGGCAGATAAAGGGAGAAGAAGATGGAGAGAGTGTACACGCGAAAGAAAAGGAGGTGCAGCAGAGAGGCAGACAGAGGATGAGAGATTGGGATAGCCTCTCCAGCCCACTCTAGTCCAGGCTAAAGTAGCTAATGGGCTTGCCCAGACGCACTGAGTGGATATTGCGTTGGGACTTTCTGCAGTCCCTTAACAAACAGACAGCCAGGTTTGGCTAAGAGGCTCACTGGCCAGCCGGAAACATGATATCATCTTGCTAGCACCACTAATATGGACACACACACAGCCAGCCAGAAAGAGAGAAAGACAGGCTGGCAAGCAGGCAGGCCGAGCCGGCGTGAACCCAATTTTGACAGCGTCTATGAAGGAACACCTGCAGGGAGAATTGATTGGCCAGGCTGACGGGTCAATGAATGATGTGCTCCGACATTCATGTGTTGTGTCCCGACATGCACAGCCTGTATAATAAGTTTTAGGTTGATGGGAATGTGTCTGAAGAATGACAAGGCAACAAGTATAGCGGTACACACACTTCACACATCACACGTGTGGAAACAGGAAACTAAGGGATGTGCTGTTTCCCATTCTGACATCCTTCTTGCCTGGTTTAGAATGAGTGTTGCACATCTTGCGCTGCTGTGGAGAACATTGGAGTCCTGGGCATGAAAACACAGCTTAGACACTGATAATCCTCTGTGAATTGTCAAGATCTAAACTTTCCTTTGTTCCTTTTCTACTAATGTTTGTGCATAAAAAGGCAAAATTGAAAAGTATAAAGAAGTTATAAAGAAGGCTGAGGTTGAAAAGTATAAAGAAAAAGATTTCCTTGAATTGGAAACCTTGAGATTGGAATACACACTTCTGCTTCTTCTACTGTAGACAAAGCATTCATGTCATGCTGTCACTCACTGTTACTTGACTCCACTCCACCAGAAAGCAAAAAACTGAAAGAATAAAAACAGCGAAGGTGTCTTGGGGACTGTACATGCTTTTAGTCCAGATGGAGACCCTTGTTGCATGTCACTTCTCTTTAATCACCATACTGGCTGATTTAAAAACACCAGTTACTGACGCTCAATTAATTATGTAAACTTGTCAGGTACTCTTGTTTATTTATGCATAAAGGTTATGGAAGCCCACAGATTTACATTTTACTTTGCCCAAATTTTAGGAATTTGCTTAAAACTGACACATTTGCAAATAAATATGTGCCACACTTCCCGGCACACATCGCTCCACACTGCGCACACCCCATGTACAACACTATAGCGCTCCCATGGGAATCGTTAGCACTCTCTGAAGGGCGATACTCTGCCATGGTCGGTCACAAGTTGAAGAGCGGGTCAGAGTGTTTTTCTACCCACTCCTTGACCTCTTGTTTATTGTACAGAGTGCCTTTTTGGAACAACTTCAGGCTGCCTCTCTCTAACTATGCTTACAGCTTGGAATCCTAAGCAATGCTTTGTTAATCCTTCGTGGGCAATATATATTTTTATTTTGCTGCAATCCTTAGTGTAAAATAAACTGAAATTAACGTGAAAAGATACCAGAGAGGAAGAAGGAGGCAGGCCTCGTCCTCACTCGATTCTTACATAACCGGCTGAGACTTTTAAGCGAGCCTTAACCTGTGATTCATCCTGTTTTACATGGCACTTAGTGGATATGGATAATTCATATGGAACCCAAAAGCCCCCCAGGGCACAGTAGATGTAAACAATATACAGTCTGTCCCATATTTGTCAGAATACGAGGAGCAATTTAGCCTTGCTAGCAGGATGAATCTGCAACCGCCCTGCCTGAATAAGATTGATTAGACGCTCATTACTCTACGCATGTCTGCATCAGTGTATGTGTGGGTGGGAGTGGGTGTTTCCTTGATTTGATTTATCAAGTGCTCAAAAGCAGGCCGACGGATTAATTACAGCAATGATACCATGTCAAGCTATTATCTACATTGCTTTATCTGTAGATGCTGACTCTTACTTTATACTGACTGCGTGTATATACGTGTGTGTGTGTGTATGTGGGACTATCTCTGCTTATAAGAAGTGGTTTGAACTGAAGAGATTATTGCAGTCCATGTATTGTATTTGCATGTGTCTGTATGTCTTGTACCTTTTGTTCTGATGTGCTTGCAACACCTTTCTTGTGAAGAGCGGACTGAATTGTGGACAGAGGGGAGGGGTTCTTTTCTTTTATATGTATATATGCAGTATATGTGTGTATGTTCTTGCTTTTAATCCCCTCATGAGATGGAGTTTTTGAATGTGTACCCAAGAAGAAAGGTCTTTTGCAAGGTCCACACCCTGGATGCAAACAAACACACTGCTGCCGGTGCGACTGTATCTGCACCAACATATGAGACACCCGTCTTCCACCTTCCTCCTCTCTCATCCATCACTCACATTAAATCACTCAAGTCTACCCTCAGTGCTGTGAACTTAATGATACTAATCACGCACACATGCAAAAACTCCCTCCCCACTCTCTCCTTTCTCCCTCCCTCTCTCCCTCTAATTGATTTTCTCCTCTCTATGGCTGTCCTCTAGCCACCGCATTTGATCCTTATTCCACTCTTACCTCTGCCTGCCCTTATCAGTGCTGACTGTAATCTAAGTAGGTTTTGTTTTCCAACAGAAGGCCCACTTCTCCATTTTTCGGCATTGCAAAATCAATCATTCTGTTAATCTATCTAGCTATTTAGCCATCTCTCTAGCTATCTATCCTCCATAAATTCCAGAATAAAAGCTGGTGTTCAAATAATGGCTTTGTCTCTAATATTGACTGGCAAAAAAAAAAAGCAAATAAAGGCCTGGTGACTGGAAGTGGAACTGCCTGTACTTTAATAGCAATTTATCATAATGTAGATCCACATCCCTAATCTCATTAGTAGTTTTAATTCCTTTACTATTGCTTGTACTTTGCTGTTTTTTCAATCGCTATTAAACTGCTGTCAGCGAAACCTCAACACTTAATGTTTCACATTAAAAGCCTACCAGAAAGGAAGGGATGTATGCCCTTTGGGCAGCTGAACAGCTGTTAATGTGACAAATCTCTACAGGAAGTGTTGAGTTTAAATGGCTATAGTTTAACAGCAGTCGAAGAAATGCCAAAGTGGAAGCGACTGGAAATAATTAATGAATGAATTTAGTTTAATTTAATTCTGTTTGAGCAAAGAAATTCAGCAGCAAACGGGTGATTATCACATGACTGTTGACTTTTGTACTGATAAGTGGTACATGTAAAAATGGATGAAGCAGAAAATTAAAACAAAACAAATCAGAAAAGAGGGACACGTCTTACTAAAATGTTATAAAATATACTCGTAAAGAAGAGTGAATTATAAATAAATGCCAGTCTCAAATATATGCTTCAAATAGTCTGGTTTTCTGTCAGTATTTATGAGTTTATGGAATTATATATATATATATATATAGATATATATAGCTACCTGGCTGTCTGCTACCTACCAAATGTCTAGCTGTCTTCCTAACTAGCTTGTTACAATACTGCATTGTGTTTCTGTAATTCAAGGAGAGGAAGCACTGCTTTTTTCACTTGATTTTTCTCCATTGAAATGACTTACATGCCTGGCATTGGAATTTGGCAGTATACAGTATAGATTACATATTTGAATACAGCAGAGAGAGACTTATGCTGATACAGTATCACTCGTGCAGATCCATAAGCATGTGTCACCTGAATGGAATTCAACACTGATGCCCACGCATGATTTGCCACTGTTAATTCCACAAACCAACATTCAAGCCATTCATTTTCATAAATAGCCCCTGTTCAGTTTTATCTCTATCCCTCGTGCTGTTTTTTCTCTCTTGTTATCTCTTGCCTAATTCTCTTGTTTTATCTCTGCTTTTCTTTCTATCCAACCCTGCGTCCTCTCTCTCCTTTTCTACCGTCATGCCAAGTTGCAGGCTACGTTGAGCCGCATTCATGACAGCGTCTGAGCGAATTAACGCAGTGCTGCCACTGTGTGCTGACATCTAGGACACGCAGCAGAGGAAAAAAGAAAAGGAAAAAAATAAATAAAAATCTCAGCCCCCGTTCTGTCTATCTGGCCATGCCGGAGCAGAGCTTATCAGGCTCTACTAGAGGAGAGGAAAGAGAAGCGGATATTCATCTCACTGCAATGCAACAGTGTACATATCGGTGCCAGTCCAGGCAACATATTCGCAGTTTTCAAATGTTTACGTATATGTGTGCTTGTGTGTGTGTGTTTAAAGCTCAACTAACTTATACTGTAGAGTGAAGCAATGTTTCAGCTGACCTTAATGTTCTCAGTGTAGAAGCTTCACTAACTTGCAGGCCATACAGAAAGCAAATATGTCTTTTTAATGACAGGACAAACTATGGAAACTTTCTTGCCGCCAACACAATTACCGATTGTGATATACGGTCCTGTATGACACCCCCTTGAAAAAGTATTTCTCTATGACTGAACATTTTTTCTTCCAACGTGCACTTTAATGTACCATCCATCAATTTTAGCTATTCATCATCATCTATCAGGATTGTTGTGTTCCTGCAATCTGTAATTACAAGGTCACCGACATTTTAGACACCCAATACTCTAACTTCATTATCTTTCTCTTTAGGATCCATTTAGTTATCGCTACTGGTCTTGGGCAGTGATCCTTAGTGAAAAAACAACATCTTATCTAACCTTTAGCAGTGGAACAGGCGTAATTGATGTGTGAACAGAGGTGATTATTGGAGTTGGCATTGACCACAGAATGCAGAATCAATTCTGAAGTGCTGTATTGATCCTTATGGTGGTTGTTGATGAAGTGAAGAGGGTCTTTGTGCCAATCCAGAGATGAGTGCAGGATGATGATTCAGTGAGCAGATCGGTTTTTACTGAGGGGTTAAGACTGTTGTCCAGCAAGCTTTGTTAAGGTTCAGACCTTTGGTTTAGATTTTGATGGTTAGTTTTGTGTGCATGTACTCTATGTCTAGGACTTCTGCCTTAAGACATTTTGTGGTTTAACCCTTGCTCTTTTAACATTCTGTCTAAATCTTATACAATCACAATAGGAAGTTTTTGTATGTACTGTTGCAGGAGCTTCTTACAAATTGGAAGCACACGTGCTTTTTCTGCAGATGATGAAACAAGCCCATAATGTCAGTACTGATGGCTATAATATTTCAAAATACAAAAGAAAGGCAAACCACAGAGATGAGCATACGCATGCCGAATCAAAAATCCCATGCTTTTTCACAGACCAAACTTGGCGAGTCTGGTTAGGTCTGGTTTCCAGGATGCTGCCGACTAGATAGGAGCTGGCAGGTATGGTGCTTTGCAGCCCACTCTCCTGTCTCATGGAATACTGTCGCTCCTGTGTCTCAGATTGCCTCCAACTGTTTGTGTCCATGTGTATATTGTATGTGTGTTTCCTACATGTGCGTGTGTGTGTTTTCACTGTGTTGTGTAGCCATGGTATCGCCAGGAGGAATTCTTCTGCCATGCGGAATGCACCCCAGCATGGATCCACATCAAAGCCTCTCCACATACACACTCCCCACAGATGCACGCAGACTCGGGCAGTATGGATGCACGCATAAAAATAAAATCTAAATCTTTACACGCACAGACATATGGACCCCTCCCCTGCAGTTCAGAACTTGCACAACACATGCACATGCGTCAGGAGAAAGGACGTTCGTGCCTTCAGTTTTATTTAGACAAAAAGTTACATAAACCTCAGTGCCAAAGCAAAGTAGAGGTCTTAACCCACATCTCTGTAGTGACATTGATTTGAGAAATGAGTGTAAACAAGTCATGAGGTCTGTTATGGGGTGAGTGTTTTCCGGCAGAACAAGCCTGTATGCACTGACAGCGAAGGCATGAGGGCACGCATTCTGATCCTGTAGTAGACAATATCCGTAACATCACGAGCAAATAAAAATAGAATCAAACAGGAGATAAGAGGCCACCGATTATCATTCAGGTCTCTTAAGAGAACAAAAAATATATGAATGTATATCTTATAAACTGGACACTTCCCACGCTAATAGCAGCAACTAATCAGCTGCGAGGCGTCGGTACTGAGCAGCCTGCCACTTTGATGCTAGACACAAATGAAGTGTGTGTGTGTGTGTGTGAAGAAATTGATGAGTATATATGTGCATATTTGCGTGGGGAGGTACTCTGTGTGTCTGTCAGTGTTCCCACCTAAAGCTGAATGATACATCAAAGCCACAGCCACACTCCAGCACAAAAGCCCTTTCAGAAGTGTGCAAATAGAGGGGTACTTTATGTACAGCATGGACAGTAAAGATACTTCTATGTCATTTGTGCAACAGTATGTTGCTGCAACCATCCTCTGCTTTTGATAACGGTACACATTGAAGGGAGAGAGCTAAATGAGAAGTAACAAAACAGAAAAGCATTTATGGCACAGTGCAGGAGCCACAAAATGCACCACTCTTTGAGTCACCAGGACACCCCCATTCCTTTGGCTTTCCTGTTGACAGCCTTGCATCGTCAAAAAACTTTGGATGAGATATGATCCAGAGAAAAGAGATCGAAGGAGGCCGGACAGACGGTTTTCCTGCCAAAACCATCAGGCTCAAATCTCAAAGGAGCCATTTCACTCTCGGTACTCGTCCGTGTACTGTTCCCACACATCAATGCGCACACGTGTAGCCACGCACCAGACAATCGCCCATTTTATTCACATTCAACACATTCATTTTTCATGACCATGATGCGGAGCAGTGACCATTAAAGTGTCTCCAGTTGTCTAGTTAGAGGCTCTATGAACAGGAAGCAAAGAGCCCATCACTTTGTCTTTTTATCTTCCTGCAGCTTTCAAATGGAGTGGAGACATTCAATTTAAAGTCCAAGGTCTGGTAGAAGCCAATGAGTTCCATTAACTCTGTACCTGTGAAGTAGTTGGGGAGGTAGAGCATCAAAGAACTTTAATTATCCTGCCCTGGAGTGAGAGAGAAAGTGATAGAACGGCGGCAAGAAAAAAAAGAAAGATATACAGCAAGAGAGACAGAGAAAGAAAGACGAGAAAGGACGGGAAAAAGAAGAAGTGCGAGGTGTATGGATTATCTGCCATAATATTTTTGAAGGACCCTCAAGTTTGTAATTACTTCCTTGCTTTCATTATCTGCTGTTAGATTGGATTGTGGGGCCCTGCTGAGGTATGCCATCAGGAAGAAATGGGCAGATCTTGTTGCATTATTTGATTTGGTCTTCACCTTAGATAGAAATTCACCAACAAAACTGGAATACATTCACAGCTATTGATAGCTTTGATCACAGCAGCAAAATAGTAGACTGTAGCGCAGATGAAGCTTGTATGAACACGTGTGAGAGGCGTCCCACAGTCCCGCAGTGGTAATCATTTTCCTTGTCCTTCTTTGCTTCCGTTGGTCTCTGATTCGTCCGTATTTCCTCCAAAACTCTCCACACTCTTGCTTCTCCCGATCGCTTCTTTTGAACTGTCGCCATCAGCCAGTCATCACCGCAATCAGCTGATCGGTCCCAGCCGTTCGGGACCGGCTTCACACACCCCAGGGCTGCTGGGAGTCGTAGTGCCAGGCCCCGCCGCCGTAATCTCCTGTAAACCCTGTCGTAACCATAGGGCGAGGACATACTGTCTGGCAATGACACGGCCTCTCACGACGTCACGGTGTAGATGCAACACATAATTCTAAACCCTTGCAAGCACAGAAAGACTGAGGATAAGAGGACATTTAGGAGGATGGCTTGTATGCTTTTCTATAAGCACATTTTTCCTCTGGCCAGCGAAGACCTATAGTGGGACAGACAGTCAGACAAAGTGGTGGAGTGTAGGGCGATTTGTTGGGAGCTGGCCAGTAAAGGTCAGGGACGGGGAGATGGCTTCACCACAAGGGCATAATTAGCTAGGCAGAGAGCCAGTCCAACACACACGCACACATGTGCACACACACACACACAAAAGGTAGGAAAGCAACCTATTGTAGCTAGAGGGGGAATCACAGCCTACTGAAGGAATTGGAGCCACTGGAGAGAGATGTGTAAAACTCTTGACGAAGATTGTTGAGATCTTTATCCATCACCCTTGTTTTCTTCTGTTTTTTACTCCTCTGCAACTCCTGGAGATCCCTACTGCAGGCCTTATGGTATCTCTCTTTCCCCCTTTTATGTCCCTCCCACTCTCCCTACCTGTACTCCACATTTCTTTTCATATCCAAATCACTTTTTCAGGTTTCTCTCTCAGCACTTTTTCACTGTCACCATCGAAACTTTAATGCAATTGACTCTCTGCTCCTTTTTCTCTTTCTCTCTCGCGCCTCCCCTTCTCTGGAGTGGTCGCAGACATCCAGCAAGCCAATTCCAACCGAATACCAATGCAATAACCACCCAGCAAAAGTCTAACGTGTGCGCTTTTAGATGGAATCTAAACGTTTTCCAAAGAGGGTGGTAATTCATCATTTATGTAATTATTATTTTTCATACATTGCACAATTGTTTTATCAAGGACTTGCAGGAATGTGTTGGCGCCTGCTGTCCCTTCTGGCACTGCTCAGGTGGCATTGATAGCTTTAGCTGTGCTCATTTGCACTTGACAATGAGCGGTAATAAAAGCTGGCTAGGGAGTTATGCGACTGACCCCCCAGCGCACTCCTGTGTCAGGTGTGTTGCCAAATAATGGCTTTCATAGCTTCGGGGACATACACGTACATTTATATCTCTCCTATGCATGCACATACATACAAATTCTCACAGAGGAAGAGACCTACTTGACTACACCCCCCCCACCCCCACCCCCTCACCCTCCACCCTCAACTTCACGATCATGTCTTGCATAATTATAATCGCCTCAATGCCACAGCAAAGAGAAAAGAGGCAGAGAGAGAGATTAGGGTTAAGGGCACCGTCTTAGATGCCCATCATCAAAGAGAATTAAAATCTTGTAATAGAAGTAAAAAGCACCCTCGGGCATTAAAGAGTATTAGTGTTTGGGTAGAAGGCAATGTAAAGGAAAAAGTGTGCTCAGGATATATTCTAGGAGACAGGCTTTGCTTTCGTGAGGGAGGGGAGGTTGGCCCAATCAAACTATCCACAGGCATTGATTCAATGTGACTGCTGTAAGTGGTTGTAAGTGAGGAAATAGTCAAGCTCTCATTGGCCAGGACTTAGAGATAGCTCTCTTAGGCTTGCACAAGTTGATACACTGTCAGTGCTAGGGCTCAGCACGGGTTCATTCCTGCACCCAAGGGTGCATTAGTGGTTCCTTCCTTCTTCCTAGTGTGGTGTAGCCTGTATAATGGCTACAGTGTTGTTATAGTGTGCTTTTTCCTCTAGCTCTGACAAGTCTTCATGCATTTCGTTCAGTATTCGATCAACCACTCAGAGTTCTAATTAGTCCTTATGATGCTTAGCTTGGCTGACTGTTACAAATAATTTATTGTTTTAGCTAAGTTGAAATCTTCCATTATATAGACAGAATAAAGCTATGAAATAGCCAACATCTCTCCTCCTTTCATGTCTTTATTATGTCCCATCCTCTGTCAGATGCTTCTTCTCCTGATGAAAGCAAAAAAGATGAAAAAGAAAAATAGGCAAAGCAAGACAGCAGCATTCGTAAGCCACCTTTCTCGTGGGAACTCTTTTTGCATCAGCGTAATGTTTTATTGATTTATCGGCAGCGTGAGAATGATCCATTTATCCCCGTCTCGGAGAGAAATATGAGTGTTCTTGACGCGTTCTGGCTGAATAATCCTGGCATTAATCGAAGCCAGGGAGTGTCAAGATGAGGCGATTGGGCTGTTTGAGGTCTGTGCTGTCCGAGTGAGGCGACAAGGCATAAGGATAGCAACACGAGCTTAGCGCAGAAACCCAGATTCTTTGCATTGGGACAGCACCTGCACAAATTAAAAACATCCAATTGTAGCCTCTAAACACAAGCATTAATTGGACTGCAGTGCTGTAAAAGATTTGTTATTTTATTTGAAGACATTGAGCAATATATTGTATATGATTTTTTTGGGGGTTTGTGGTTGCGTCACCTTCCTGTGGTGCCGTGGTTAAGGATGAGTTCAATGTGGCATTTCATGGAGCCCTAAGTGAAATCTAATATGGCAATTGTTTAATTAAAGCCCAGGCAGTGTTTTGGGGGCAGCAGATTAGTGCTAAAAGATCCAATTAAAGTGTTTGGTGAGAGAGGAGCTCTGGAGCCTGGTGGGTTTCCTCCCTGATAAGTGAAATACCTTGCAGCCAAACCTGATAGCACACATAGCATATAATGAGAAAGGACCCTTAGTTCTACACGGGGCAACAGCCAGCCACTAACTATGGCCCCTGCTGCAGAAGCTCCCTGACTCTCCCACCCTCAAAAACCAGACATGCATACTTTAATGCCATCTGATTGCAAAATCAGCATGTGTGAGAGAGAAAGTCAAATATTTAAAAACTGTAGCGTCCTTCATTTTCAGTGAAGCCTGATTACCGTCACGTTCTGTGCAAAGACGCCGACAAACAAACTGACATAAAGGGAGAGAAGAGTTTTCTTTGGAGTTTGTTTGTTAGTCTAATCTCTCCCGCTTGGTTTTGCAAGCTCAGATAACTGTCTAAATCTTTTATTAGATTCTGAGGAGGCTAGAACAAGCGCAATCTTGATGGGATAAATTTGGAATATTTAGCACTCAACTAATGCATTTTTGTACCAGTAATGCCGGTGCAAATGACTCCCCATGAGTAATAGTGCTTTTCGCCCATTTTTACATACAAACGCGGTTGACTGGAATGAGCAGGACAGTTAGTCATCGAAGGCCTGTGTGGAGAACATTCGTGTGTGAGAATATTGCGATGGGTAATGGAATGTGAGGCTTCATATATTCCCATTTCTCTGTGTTTTTTCCCCATCAGCCAGGCACATTAACAGTTTATTTTCCAACACTACCCCCCCCCCCCCGACTCCTGCCACCCTTAGTTACTATGCTGGAACCATGTATCTCGCCCCTTCATCTCGCCACAATAGAGCACTCCACACTGGCCATTAGTGAAGCAATCAGCATACTGTAATGTAAATATTTGTCCAGGGCTATTTTATACAGACCCACAGCCAACTGAATAAGTATGAGAGTCTCCGGATTAAATTTATACTTGCAGCCTGAATATGCAAACATCCACCTGCACACAAATGCACCTGTATATCCATGCACAGCCATACGCACATAGTGCTAAGTCACTGGCACTCACCCACTCAAGCCTGTCCTCTTTTCTCTCTCTCTCTCTCTCTCTCTCTCTCTCTCTCTCTCTCAACAACAGTTCTCTTTTTCACAACAGTGAAGCCCTCTCTTCCTGGATAGAAATGCCATCAGACTGAAGAACTTCTATTGTACTCGCTGGCAGGGAGCTTGTGGTGCACTTGATGGAACAAAATAAAAGTTTAAATTGATCAAGGTAATGTGAAATATGACAGAGCAAAACGTTCTCCGCGAGACAGCTTTGATGTTTTCAGTTTGTTTCAATGTTTGATGTCAGGGTTGCTCGTTGAGTAGATGTATACATGCTCTGTTACGGCAGAAAGATGCCTTCCAGTACCATCTTTCATCCCAGCTCACTTTCTTGACACCTCTTTCATTTAAAATTCCATTATAGTCATATCCTGGTTTTTTCGAACGGAATATGCAGTCCCACATTTTGAAATAATGAGTAGAATTTGAGTGTTGTATATTGCAACAGGCCTCGCCCATTCCCAAATCTGCTCGGTGCTTCAGTGGCCTACTTGTGTCCCATCATCCTCTTACCACTGTCTCTATTTGTAAAAGGATACAATTGCAAATCAAATAGAAGTTCAACTAAGGCATCACAAACTAGCCACTGTCCAGGGCAGGTAGTCCTGCCATGGTTGCCTTGGTGACCTCTTTGTTTGCCCCACACTGTGCCTTACCTGAACCACCTATCACAATCTGGCAGTGCCCTCAGGCTGCTTTTCTGCCATTCAGTTCACCATGCCTCAGACCTCTCACTGAGGATCTCCAACCTCCTTGATGGAGCTCAGGGTCAAATGGGATTGCGGGGTAGCCATGTTGTACACAAGATAAGAAATGCTTTGATAAGGGGTGATTTCTTTTAAATGCGAACAAGAACGCAGGCGGTGTAGCTGTAGAGTAAGATTTTGAAGAAGAGGGGATTCATGTTTTATATCGTGCTCTGAGTTCCGGTGGGGACAAAAGGTGGACTTGAAAGAGGTGCAGTGTAGTCCTCTGTTTTTCGTGTTTTCCTCAAGTAAAATGTTTGGTTTCAGATCACATTCAGCCATTCCTCTGTATGTAATACGGACAGAAGATTATTATTGAATGTCCTTATAACAGACCTCGGTCACCTACATACAAAGCAGTTCAAGTAGTGCTGAATGTGTATATACTGTACATGCATAAAGCTACAGCATACAAGTTCAAAGATATGTATTGCTCTTCTTAGTCTGTGCTGCTATTTGTGCCTCCCTTGGCACAGTCAAACACACCTCTATCAGTATTCATAGCCAATACCGCAGTAAAATGAAGTCAGATCCTGATAGGCTCTGTGTGACTGTGGCACCTGTTGCCCTATTGGCTCAGCCCGCGGATTGATGTCTTCACTTTGATGAAACAAGAGCTCATGTCTAGACTATACAATGGGCCCTGTCACCTTGCCTTTCTACTGCAACATATTTAAAGTGTGTAGGTCACCGAGCATCTACAGTTTTTTTTCTTTTGAACAGAAATGGATTGTGTGTCTATAGGTAGGTGTCCATATGACAGGAGTAGTAATATGTTCTAATGAGCTTGACTCCCCGGGGCAGTGGAATAAATTCCTTGATTTGGCGTCAAGCAAAACAAATGAGAGCCCATGCTTTGTGGCAATGTATTGTCCCAGGGCAAGGAGAGAAAGAAACTCTTGATTGAAGACATGCCAAAATATATTTGAATGATGCATTTTTGCGTCCTGTTTCGTCAAAGGTAGCTCAGGGGTACTGCTGGCTGAGGCTTTCTTTGTCTTTCCTGTGCATTTGCTCATTTTCATGCGTGCCATAAGAGCCAAGATGTGTGTGAGCCTGGGCTGAGGGATTGAAGTAAGCTTTGTACAGAGGTTTTGCCTATGTTCCCCCGTCCCCGCTACCCATGCCACTGCAACAATTCCCACATCCATTTGACTCACACAGAGTGGCAGATTTCTTTTGCCTTTCATGAGCTGTTGAAAGCCACCTTCGCTCACTTTAAATTTTTCGTCAGTTCAGCTAAGTACATCTTCAAAGGCAGCAACTGGGCTGCCTGGTATGGGTGGGGTTTAGGTATATGAATGAAAGATTGAGAGAAGAAGAAGAAGAGAGTGAGTGTAGAGACACTACCTTAGCTTATTGGTATACTGTACATCTTCAAATCTGAACACTGCAAAAAAGGAAGGAAACACTTAAACATAGAGCAGAGTTTCTCAACTTTGGAGTCAAGACCACAACTGTGGTCACTTGAAGTGTATATGATCGCAAGTAATTTCAAGAACTGGTATATAGTTTTATACAGTATATGTATACTGTGTGTGTGTGTGTGTGTGTGTGTGTATGTGTGTGTACGTATGTATGTATACATATATATATGTATGTATATATATATATATATATGTGTGTATATATATATATATATGTTACATGCTGGAGCTTCAGCTTTACAGGACTATCTTTTTCAAATCGCTTAAGAAGTGTTCAGTTCTTGGAAATGTGACATTACTCTGAAAATACAGGGAGCGGAAGACAACTTAATTTCCTCGAAGCATTTTGTTGTGCCAACACATTTTGGGGAACCGTCTCCTTCCTCAGGCCATGGTATATATTTAATTAATTTGAGGCTGTTCTTTAAAAGTCTTTTATCTGGCATGATGAGAGTTTTGAGACGTAAAATTGGGGTCTCTGGCCATACAAGGTTGGGAAAACTAAGTGTTTGGAGTGTTTAGGAGCACACATCAATGTAAGCACAGGTTTTCAAACACTTTCCATTGCGAGCACATCCACATGCTCATACACACAGAACAGCAGCAGCAACAACATTGAGAGCTTTTTGGCTTAGCCTTTAATTAGGCAGACACTAAGACACTGTGAGAGGCCAGCATGTTCCATCTCACTGCCCTCCAAACTCCCCCGGGCCCTCTCAACCTCACCCCGGGCAAATTCAGCTAAGCCTTGGCTGCTGATCAGCATACACATCCGCACGCACTTTCACACAAGCTCACTTCATACTCCCAGGCTCAAAATGCGAATGCAGATGTGCACAGCCTCCACGGAACACGTGCTCACTTGGTGTCTTTGTCTTCAGTGTCCTCAGTGAGACTGGCACATGTCCTCCTGCCTATCACCAATCCATAACTCCCACTTAAGTATTCTGTTAATTACCACTTTCAAGAAGAACCCTTTACCCCACGTTTATCCCTGCCTCCCCTCTCTCATTGATTGCAACTCCTCTTGTTTATTTGTAGATAGGGTGCATGGCAGTGGCCTTTTAAGCACCTATGTCCGTTGCTCCCTCCTCCTCCTAAACCCATTCTCCCCCCTTTTTGATAAAGAATTGGAAACAGATAACAGAAGAGGTGGTGCAGGACCGACCTCTCCGCGGCTTTGTGGCCAAATGACTGAAAGGAGATGGATTGAGGCTCTGCTGCCAAATTTTCCTCCTATGGCTTGAGTCTCTGCTTTGTTTTGTCTCAGGCTCAGTGTCCTTGGAGCACTGGGTAGTACTACCGGCAAGACTCAGTCAAGGTAGTCAATGGTGGAGGAAGAGCAGTCGGCAGGAGAAGAATGGAGAGGGGACACTGGAGGTGAATTGAAGAGAGGGAGGGCATTAATTATTAGGTTGACACATTCAATAGAGGGCTGAAGTCAAACCACCTGCTGGAGGGAATTGGAAAACAAACTACAGAGTACCATTCCAATATCAGAACCCGGTTGTGATAAAGACTGTCTCAGTCAGAGGGTGTGCTATCTATCTAGTAGTGTATCTTTGTGTGTGGGTGTGTGTTTGACACCAAGAGAAGGAGTGAAAGAAAGATTGCTGTGCATGTGGCATGTATCTGGCATGCACCTTTGCCTTAATGACCTAACAGCAAACTGTTACTCTGACCAAACAAAGCTAGGTTTGTGTAAATTGTTTCTCATGTTTAGTAAAATGAGCAGACAATGGCAAATGCTAAGTGTTTATGTGAGCAAAACCAGTACAGCCCCCCAATAATGATACATTTTGGAGCCAGTGGGTTTGAATGGATTGAAATGGCATGTTATACATTATAATCAACATTAACAAGTACAAACCATAATTAACCTAGAAAATGTTTACTTCAAATCAAGACAAAATTCTTTCCTACTTCAGCTTGTGCTGACGGTCCGGTTTCAGGTGAAAGTTTGGAAAGATCCAAGGTATCTGTGAAAGACTTTAGTGCTCCTGGGCATAGATTTGACAAGTCTCTGAAGCTCTACTGGATGTATGAATGCCATTTATCCAAAAGATATTCTCTCATTTGGCACCTGGTAGACGGCTCTTATGAACACCTCAGTACCAAATATCCCATAGTTCAATTGGCTTCATATCTGGTGCCTGCGTAGGCCAAACGCATTTGAATGTTATAATTCTCCACTCGCTCCTTACATTTCTTCCCATAATTTGTCACCAGTCTGTCTGTGCTGTGTGTTTGCTCAAGTGCATTACCCGACCCCACTGTCACCTGACGTCTCACCTTTTGTTACCAACTCCACTTATCACTCAAAGTCAACCTATCAAAGATCTTTACATGAACACTCTGACCTCCCGCTGCTTGAAATAATACCACAGGAGCGCCATCAAAGGTATCGGTGCACACAGGTGAAGCCCCACAGAGAGAGTTTCTGATTCACTTTGATGGATGACCATTACCACGCACTGATTGCTTCTGTGAAGGAATGGCAGACCGGTGCACTTAACTGTGAACGCTGTTAACTTACAGGTTGCAATGTATGTCGCACTGAAATAAGAGCTACCTGTCACAACCAATCACTTCATCAAGGTTGACGTTGATGGCAGGCCTCAGCTTAAATTGGAGAGTTGTTTAGTGAGAAAAGCAGGGCCACAGTCAGCGCTGCCTTAAATGTTACTGTGAAATTGAAGTCCTTGGCTCAGAGGCAGGCGGCTGAGTAAACTTCTGAAAAGTACAAACTTCATTGGAATAATTTTTTTCTGCCTTGCAATCCAGTGTGTGCTTTTTGTTCCTGTTTGTGTGTGACAGAGAGAATACAGGAAGCGTGGGAGGTACATTGCAATGCAAGTATTTCTGTTCATTAATGGGGAGGATCTGCTTGTGGGTTAATCAATGAGATGTAAAGGTGTTTGATGTAGGTAGGGTTGGAGATGATATCAGACTTGTCACAGGCATCGGTGGCTAGGATGTTGCCATGCCAACCGCAGGCACAGCTGGTCTAGCGTCGGAGAAGACAATGAAGCTGTGTTTCAGCGCGGCGATCATCAAATTCAGACAAAAGGAAGGCACGGAGCAAACAAAAAAGGTCATCGGGCATGTTGATTCGCAGTTTGATTTTGATCTCAAAAACAGACATCTGTATTGTCGGCTTGATTGCTTTATTCGTTTTCCCCTGCGAGGACGAGCCATTACAGTGTATAGCATTGTAGGTTCAAGTGCTTCTGTATTTGATGTTGTCCATATCAAAGGAAAGATTAGCCGTGCTTCATACCGACTCATGCTGATTCCTTTTAGCATCCGTCCGTCCAGCTCTCTAATCCATATTCTTCAAAGGCAGGTGGGCAACTGAGACAGATATTCTCAATATGTTTTATAAATAGAGTCTACCTGTAATTGAAATACACAGCTGGCTTGTCAGAAGAATGGATGATTTGCCAGGGCTGGCTTGGAAAGCTCAGGCTCGCTCTCTCCAACGTTGTGTTTGTAGCTATCAGCTTCCATTTAAAACTTCAGTTACAGTAAGTGAGGGAAGACTATATGCCTTAATTGCTTAAGCAAATTGCGTAACCATCAGTGAAATACTAGAGCTGGTTGCTTGGTATGGCAGCGGTGGCAGCCAGTTTGACGGATAATCAATCCATCTTGATGTATTACATTTTGTACACAACTAGTTGGCGGTAAACAAACCGAACTAGCAAAATCCATTTTCCGCTGTGGTTTGTTGACACTTTGTGAAAAATAACTCTGCAACACTATCTGCCTCACTGGAAGAGCAATCTCTTTATTCAGTGTTTCAACACAGGGCCTTTACCGTTCTATAGACAGCCTGTACACAACCTGTACACGACAAGGTGATTGAATCCTCAAATATTATAACGAGAACTTAACACACAAATAGTAAGTCTTTAAATGATACTGGGCTCCTAACATTTCAAAATGTTACATAAACCGTATAAACCTCCATGCAGTCAAAAAGTAAAATCATGGGAATATGAATAGTATTTATATATGTAGTGTGTGTGTGTGTATATATATACAAAAATATGAATGGTGTATTGCAGAGTTTTATAGTTACATTAAGTGTTACTCATCAGATGCATACTATGTATCCTTGAGGTCTTACAAACATGTTTAGTGCATTTTCTTTGTAATAAAACATTTGCAAATTAAATCTTCTTTTATAGACATTATCGCCACCAACTATCAATTAGCAGTCTGATACTGGAATTTGCATTGCATTGCCCATGTGTACATACAAACAAAACAATAAAGGCTAGTGCTACTAGAGGTCAAAAACTACAAAGGGCACCTTGATGATGATAAATCCGGAAAGCTTCTTTCCATTTTCTAAGGAATTTAACATCGCCTCTCCTCAGCCCCAAATTATATTTATCAGTACCGACGAATGTCAAGCTCATCATGGACTGTTTGACTTCCAAAAATGTGTGGACACTGGGTGTTTTGTGTAGTATCTTGAGTATCTTCTTCGTTTTGTTAGCTTTCAATTTCACTCATGATTGGATGAGTAAAGCTTGTGCAGTTCCTTCTGACATCACCAGTTGTAAAGGACAACGCACAGCCAATTTTGTAATGCAGTGTTAAACCTTCGCCACTCCTTGGGCCAAAAAAGGCAAGTTTGTAAGAAGTTCAGAATGAGTAAATGTGACCAAGTGGGGTTTGAGTCATGAAGGCCTTGGGATAAGATCAGACGCTGAGGTTGCTGTGTTGTGTTTGTGTATGAGGGTCTTTCAGTTATTGCAGAGAGAAAGGGGAGAGAGTGGGAGAGAGTGAGGAAGAGAGGAGTTCTGGGCTCTACACGAAGCCTTGGCAAAGGCAGACAGGCTGCACTATCCTCTGGGGAAGATTCAATTATAAATGATGCTTCCACTCGGAGCCATCTTGGAATCCCTTATTCTTTAGGAGATCTTCTTCACCTAATCCTCAGAAGGGTTTGGTGTGGCCTGCCTCTGAAGTGATATGCCTCGCACACATTGTGTGTCATGCATTATGAATGATGGGAAGGAGACACTCATGTCCTAATTTTGCTGAGAGTAGTGTGAGCATCAACACTTGAGCTGACAGAATGCTAATTTTCACCATAGAAAGGAACCGGATTGAGTCAGATTTTCCAGAGCTTTAGTGTGCAAGTGTCCCAAGTACTCATTTGCAATCGTTGTGTGTTTACCCCATCTCCACCTTTGCTGCCCATCTTTGTCTGTTTGTCTCTTCTTCTTTTACCCAGCATCCTCCTGCGTCCCTCGTACCTTATTTCCTTTCATGTCTCTGCAATGTCTCTCTCCCCTTTCAAAAAATTCTACTGGTGGCAGCGTGCAGCATTAAAGTCAGCAGACAGGACTTCTTTGTAGCCTAGAGTGCTGTGTGGATCTCAGCTGCAACAAACCAAAACCCCTCCCGCCCTCCTCCCCCCCTCCTCCCCCAGCGTCTGAAATCCTCTTCATACCCCCTTCCCTCTTCCTCATCCTCTTCCCTTTCCCAACCAGAGAGAATAGGAGCTGACATCTCCAGAGAACCGAGAAAAAAATTCATTTAAAACCCTTCCTCTCTGTCCGCTTGCCGCTACAACAGAGGAGAGTGTCAGTAATATAGCAGGAGGGGAGACGGGGGGGGATTCTCACTAATGAGGGGAGAGTTGTTATGGCTCACCTTCTGCTGTTCAAGTCTGTGTGTGTATGTGTGGGTTTTTGTCACTTCTGTGTACTCACATTTGTGCCTTTGCAGTGTTACATGAAGCCAAAGTGAGGATACATGACTGCTTCGTTAATGGGTGTCTGTGAGTCGATCTTCCTGTTCTGTTGTAGCGATCTGAGGATGATTTGACATGCCTGTGAGTAGGGAACCAATTCTTCTTCCTGTTGCTCTGAGGAGCGGGGAGGGGAGGGGGCGCACATCTAGGCCTCTTGACTCTCATTCCATCTGTGTTTCACTATTCTCCATGTCTGTCCTCCTTCCTCCTGCAAAAAAAAAAGTGACTTTTCCACCACTCTCCCCTGCCCTCCCTCTCCACATCCCTCCACTCCTGCCTCGGCAACATGATACAGATGGCAAATCAAGCTGTTCATCGTGGAAATATGTCAAGTACGTCCCCCGCCAATGAAGGGTGACAAAAAAGATAAGAACTTTTTGATTGAGCCATCTCAGTCAGTGTTGTATTTTTGGAGTCATTGCACCTTGCCTTTAAGCACAATCCAATTACATACATTATATGCTAATTTATGCTACTGGGAAGAATTAGCTGTTGTGGACAGTTGGCTAGTTAATTATGCTGGCTAGATTTGTCCCTGGAATAATATCTTATATACCACATCTTGTGTTCCCAACAGGAGTAGTGGTGGTTTAATATAACCCATGGAAAAGGGTTAGCAAATAGCATCCCGTGGGCCAAATAACTCCTCGCAGTGAGTGAGTTTGGTGACCTCGCTTCAACTTCAACCTGATCTGAGGTCTAATTGTTTTGAATAAACACCTGTGTGGGTGTGCAGGTCTTTAATGTGTCCTAATATAAACAGTATACTGCTGTATGGACAGCTCCTGGTGCTGAAATGGGGTTTTAGAAACCTACCACATGAATGACGGAAATGAAGAAACTTTTTATTTTAATTAAAGAATACACGTGTTCTTCTCCCAGGTCGTCAAATACCAACGCTTTGTCGTGCAGGTTTGTGCAACAAAACTACTTGGTTATGTTTAAAGTCTCATACAGACACATAAGTTAGCCAGAGGGACGTGAAAAAGGGCCACATGGGCCAGCCTTCGCTGCCCACATACATTATTGAGCTTTGGCCGCTCATGACCCTGTCGCCGGTTCACCGGTTTTCCGTCCTTGGACCACTTTTGGTAGGTACTGACCACTGCGGACCGGGAACAAGAGCTGCAGTGTTGGAGATGCTCTGACCCAGTCATCCAGCCATCACAGTGTGGCCCTTGTCAAATTCGCTCACATCCTTACATTTGCCCATTTTTCCTGCTTCAACACATCAATTTCGCCTAATATATCCCCACCGCTGACAGGTGCCATGGTAAGGAGATAATCAGTGTTACACTGAGAGGCGTCTACCCTGACAAATGTGGTGGACAAAATATTACAAACATTTCTTAGTAACACAATTCAACAGCAGCACAAACTACAGGCTCCAAAATGACCATACACTTGAATCAACACTTCTTTAAAACCATTTCAACAAAGTTTCTAACCTTCGTGGAGGGAGGCTTTACTGTATGGCTGCTGTATTAGACTGCATTCATTTTTAGCTAGGTGTACCTAATAAACTGGCAGCTGAGTGAACAATGTTATTCCATTACAGCGGAAACTAAATTCATTGGTAACAATTTGACTGAATAATTGTTTTGGTCTTTCTTCATTTGCTTGTTCTAGCTTCTCAAATGTGAGGATTTGTTGCTTTTCTTTGTCATATATGATAGTAAACTGAAAATCTTTAAGTTTTGGGCTGTTGAGTTCACAAAACAAGCAATTTGAAGGCGCCACCTTCCGCTCTGAGAAATCGAGATAGGCCTTTTTCCCCTGCTTTCTTTTTGACATTTCACAGACTAAACAATGAATCAATAAATTGAGAGAATAATTGGCAGGTTCATTGGTAACAAAATTATTTTTCAGCACTATACACCAACAAAAAGATGTTCTTGCTCCCTGTTGACAGTGTTTCCTGTCACCTGCACTCCCTCTGCACTGGCACAAACAACAAACTCCAACAAAACTGTCGGCACTAAATCTCGCTGCAGCAGGGAGGCCTTAGCTTCTCTTGGCATTGTTAGGCAACTGTAGCACAAATACAACCAGTGTAGTATTTGACTGCTCAATCCCAGCGAGTGGAGCTGCTGCCCAGCGGCTCAGACTTTATCATCCTGGCTACTGGTGCTGCTTTGCAGCCCGGGCAGCAGCAGCAAGGCTTCCTGAGCCTCTGCCTCGCTTTGTTGCATTTGCTAGTGGGCTCTGGCTCATGAAGTTAAAATATGACTCTGACAAAATGTTCATTGCACAATGTAGAGTAATCCATACAATCCTCTGTACACACTGCATGGACTGGGAAATAGCTTTCCAAGCTATAATTGGCTGTGTTCTGTTATCGCCTAGTAGTTTTCTGCCACCCTTTGACATTGCTTCAATTTCCTTTAAGTTCCCTTCCAGCGATCATACCTGATACAAAATAATAATAATAACATACGTTTTAAAGTTTAATTATGCTGAAAATAGCAATAGTAATTTTGCTAAGGGCAAATCTCAGTAAGAAACCATAAACAAATTGTGTATTTTACAGCGTGTTTTTCTATGTATGATAATACAGTTCTGGCTGCCTGCAAAATTCTTCCACTTTTCACTGGGTATGCTCTGTTTTCCTCCCTTTTCCTTCCACTTCTATTACCCCTGGTTTTTGGCGCGTAAATCCATATAGTGTGGTAATGCTACAGCTTATTATAACGGGGATACAGACAGTGTAAATCATTCGAGGCTGGCTGTTTTCTTTACAGAGCCATTCTTCACAACACACTGCCCTTCATCAATCATATTCTGCAGTTTGTGTAGCAGATGTGTATATTGTCACCACACATGGCCACACATGTGTGGTGACAACTTAGAAACACGTATACGCACATATACAATGTGCCATAGAAATACATGCTCACACATAGACATCTACAGTATTTTATCCATCTACTGTAAACTTGCTTCTGGCAGCTGATTGGGGAAAGAGAGAGAGGGCATTCAGTCATCAGTCTTGTACCTCACTCCCCAGAGGGGAGAGGCAACAGTTGCAAATATGAGTTATGGAATGATAAGAGGTTGTAAAATGGAGATAAATCCCAGTGATTACACAGCTCAGTATCTCACAATTTGATTCCTCCGCCAATGATCCCTTATTGTAGTTGTGTGAAGGACGGCGAGCCTAATAATTCCCCATGTATGGAGCACGGCAGGGGAAAGCATTGTGATAGTTCATAGCATAGTTCTTTTGAATGTGATTGAGGAGGAAATTACATTTTGCATCTCACTTTCAGGATTTTGTTTTTTTTTCCAGGCTCGTCTTTCTTTTCCTCATTCTCCGATGGCAGAAAATTCGACCACATCAAACTGTGTTTGTCTTCTTTTTCCATCCCCCCTGGGGTGCCAGCGCCGCAGAAAGCCCAAGAGATAACAAGGGGAAAGACATAAAAGCACATAAACAACACACGCCAAGGAGGAAGGAGCGGAAGTGTTTGTGTGTGTGCTTGTGAATGTGTGTGCATAAGATCAGGCTCATACGTGTTTATGCAGATGACTTTGAGTGCGTGTGTGTGTACATGTGCATACTTACACAGAGCATTTACCCACTGCAGTGCTGTGCCTTGCGGGTAGCTGGCAGTGGCACCTTTTTCTTTGTGGCTGTCCATACATACACACACACACACAGGTACACACACACCTCAAACTTTGGGGAAAAAAAAACTCTTGACTGCCACCTGTGCAGTTGGACAGACAGTACTAGTCTTTTACTGTAGGTCTTCTACCAGCTGCCTCTAAACAGAGGGTTTTATCACACCATGGTGTGTTGCCTGAATACAACCAATTACCCATTTATAACAGACGTGCACCATGGCTCTGCTCTTTTTGCTCTTTTATAGATAGCATTGTTGCCGAGTACAGTTTAAACGTGTATGTGAATGATAGAGATGGAGGAGAGTGGGTTTGGCAGAGGCTTGAGGGGCAATATTGTTTGCTCCACCCAAATATTTCCCCGCTGGTCAAGTGTATTAGAACTGGTGACCTTCCGTCATTTCAGTCTGTGTGTGAAATTCTGAATAACTCCTATTTTGTTTCTTTCTTCTTTTCTCTTCTCTAGTTGGGTAATGTCACATGGGGGGGGCTGAAGGACAGGACATGGTTGTGTTCTGCAGACAGGTGTCCTGACCTTCTGTCTGCACTCCCACGCCTCAGGGGACCTCTGCAAAATAGAGGCCAAGGCTTTGACCTAGTCTCTCATCTACAGTTTGTCTCTAAGCGGAGGCACACTGCAGATGCAATGAATCACAACACTGGCGAGTAATGCATCAGTGCAATGCCTTTTAGTTCAAAACAAATGCCATAGATTTTTAAGGCTCATATGGATATATTTAATTTTATTTTATTGTTGTCTGTCAAAGAGCAATCAAAGAAAATCAGTGTTGGTCATTATTTCTTTCATTGGGCTTCCGATCTCCCATCCTTTCACTCACAAATCAATGAAGCACCCATATGCTACAATTAGATTTCAAATGGCCTCCCTCCAATACCCACTAGCTATGGCAAGATTGCATTATTCAAAGATGGAGATGAAAGTCCCCTCTGATCCACCAAAATAACATCTTGTGCAGTAATCTGTTTGTAGACGTGATTCCTTTGATGATATGTTCCCTGTAGTTGGCTTTTCACCAGGGCGTCATGTCTATGAAAGGCATGTATGTTGGATGCGTCATTTCTGCTGTTACAACTAGCATAGCAGTTCAACTTTGTAAGCAGCAATGGCAGTACGTTGTCAGTGTCATTCTCTGAAAGAATGCCAAGAATGACCACGACAGCAGTTGCAGATAATTGCAAGAGGGAGAAGAAAAGGACACGGGGATGTTACCAAACAGAAAACTTTCAATGAGGCTTCCAAATAGGAAATAACAAATTGTACTGCTTTTGCCTTATTGCTTTAATGCGTTTGACTGGATGTCTTTTTTTGCACTCTTCAAAGTTTGGCACACTCTGTTACAGAGATCCTTTTTCTTTAAAGGTTGTTATATTAACGAACGTCGTTTTCCAAACGATGAATGACATTCTTTTTTATGTTGCGCTCTTGCTCTTCTGCTTACGTGAACGTTTTTAAAGGTTTTTGCCAAAGTACTAATGTGAGATCTTCTTGCTAATGTAGGGCTGCAAAACAGTGAAAGCAACAGGCACGTATTGAGTTTATCTTCTTTAAATGAAAATAGCCTTTCTTTAATTTTTTGCATTGTGCTTTCGGTGTAGATAGTCTTTAATACCAGGTGAGACACCTTGAATAGACTATTGTAAATACACAATAGTCCCTTCAAGGGCTGTTACCCAGTATTAAAGATTATCTACACCGAAAGCGGTTTTTGGGCCAGGTTTATACCCAAGGAGGTGTTAGTTGAAGTAATTGGTTGTGTGCATGCTAAAGTATGCTGGATAAGTTCAAATATGCCACTGCTTAACCTCACTTTCATCTAATTAGACTCCTTGCAAAATCACTGAAATTAATTTGGTGCTCCTTCCATGCACACTTCCAAAAGCCCTCTTGCTTTGTAGTGAAGTTATTCAAATGAAACTCTTAACCATGGAGGTTTAGCTTGGTCGCCGCAGTTCTACCTTTCCTAACAGTTGCTAACCATCCATACAGTTATTTTTTTCCCCATTGAAATCTTCAGAGGAGCATGAGAAGGGATTCCACACTTGATAGTTTTGCACACAATGACTGCATGAATTAATATGCTGTGGACCTCCTCTCTGTGTGGAAATCCAGCTGGTGCAGTCTGGTTGTTAGGGAAATGTGCCACATTTTGGCGATCTCGGGTTCTCTCTCTTCTCTGTACTTGTGCAGATAATCACCCACTTGTGTGATTGAATGTGAGAAGGCATCGTGTTTTGAGCGTGTTATGTCTGTGCACATGTATTTGCACACTTTTGTACTCGAGCATCACGATGTGCATTTGTGCCTCCATCAGCCTTCCTGTGTGTGTGTGTGTGTGTGTGTGTGTGTGTCTGTGCGTGTGTGCCTGCGTCAGTCGGTGTGCGTGTGGCTGCTTGTGTGTGTTTCATGCCGAACATTGTCATCTTGAAACACTAAGCAAATCTCCTCAATGTGATAATTGGCTCCCCGGGGTGCTTGTATCTTTGCTGCTCATCATCGTCATCCCCTCCAGGATAAAAAAATGAAAAATACTGTGTGTTAGATGAGATAGGCAAAGTTTGCTCGTTTGCCGGGGAAACTGATCCCAAGTCTGCCTGAACTCTTTTGGCAAGATTGAAACTTTGAGGCAATGAGACAGCAGGGCCCAGATCCGGTGCAACCTGGCTGCAGGCTGCTATCTGCTGTCTTCATAGCATCAGCGCCTTGTTTTCAGCCAGATGCGATGCCATGGAGGAAATGAGCTATTCTGGGCAGGTGATACATGATGCAAACATCAGCATCGGTTGTTGGAATGTCATTGAGAGCAACGGAGAGATTTTATTGCTTCTCTTTAGGGAAAAGAAAAAAAGAAATCTCAAAAGGAGGCATCTGTGTTAAACCAGCCATGTGCGGTTATTAGTTACAAGAAGTGTAGCAGTTGTTTGAGGCTCTGGATGCTTCACTTGTTCCAATATTTTTCATGTCAAATAGGCAACCTTAGCTGGTGGGCTGCCTTGTTGGCACCTGAGGTGTGTAAAATGCAGACCAGTTTGTGCGCCTGGAGGCAAATAGAGACACTCATCTGGGCGACGGAGTCTCTCCCTCTCTCTTACTCCCTCTCATCCATATGTTCTTGCAGTCTCCAGGGTATTATGGACCACAGAGCAGATTGTTGGCCTCCTCATAGGGGAAACAGTGAGACAGCTGGGCACCCATCACAAGGCCAAACAGATGTTCAGGTGACTTGTAGAGGAAGTGAATGGAAAAGAGAGGAATGACAGGGGATAGGGGGGTGGCAGAGGGAGAGAGGCAATGTGGAAGAAAGAGATGCAGAGGGATGACGGAGGCAGAAAAAAATGAATATATTAATGCAAGAACTCAGAGACTTCATTAGCAATCCCCTGTCAGCCTCTGAGGTGGGCCAAATGCTTTCCTCTATCCTTAGGCCACAGGAGTCTGTTTCGTCTCCCATATTGATTCACTCGCTAGCCTATCTGCTGTAGGTGTAATGCCTTTGATCTCTTGATTATCGTTGCCTAAATGTGGACGAGATGGCTAAGCGGCTCAAGGATTCAGTGCTTTAATTCTAACGTACCTTGGGGAACATTCAGAAGTTGGAATTGAATCCGACCCTGCAACCAAATAGTGAAACTTCTGTCTTTATTTTTGTCCTCCACGTGACGAAAAAAAAAAAAAAAAAAAGGAAATCCACAAACAACTTTCACAGATTCTGTGGCCCAGGGCCAAGGTTGATCCAATCAGAGTCTCTAATCTGACACAAATCTGCATAGTGGCTGATGTAACAACAACAGTTTTCATTCTGGTGAGCTTCTCTACCCCCAGTGGTACTGGGGCCCTTTTTTCTACACTGCATTTGTCAAATTAAACCCGACAAAGGTTCTTCGATTTTTTTTTTCTACCCCCCCCCCCCCCCCCACCATCTCTCCTTTCTTGTGCCAGCCTTTGTTCTTTGGTTGCAGGTCTCATATATAATACATGAGGATTGGGAGACTTATCCGGTTCTGGCCATACTGGCTGTTATTCCCTGGAAAGGGGCTATATTTAAGAGCTGGATAGGTCATAGATGGCGCCAGGGGAGCTGATGACTCTAACCCAAAAGGTGGTGGTGGCTGAATACCATTAAAAACCTAAAATAGAATTCAACACAATTACATTGTAGCAGTGGCAAGGCAGCTGTAAAGGAATTACAGTAGATTTAGCCCTTAATGGAGGTCGTTTGGATCTAGTTTTGTAAGGAAGTTGTTGGTTATGACAAAGTTATCCCTCGTGTCTCGTTACAGTATGTTTGTACATGACACGACTGAATTTTGCCCAATCTGTTTTTGTCTGCCTCAATTTCTCCTACAACAAATCTAATTCATGCACTTTTTTACTTCTTGTGTTTCCACAGCTGGCACCACATATATCTTTGGTAAAGGAGGGGGTCTGATCACATACACATGGCCCAATAACGAGAGGCCAAGCACACGGACGGACCGGCTGGCAGTGGGCTTTAGCACGACCATCAAAGATGGCATCCTCGTCCGCATCGACAGCGCCCCGCGTCTGGGTGACTACATCATGCTCCACATTGTAAGTACCGTTGTTAACAGCTTAATTCCACATTTAGTCTACTGAAGTCATTTATTTAATTAGATTGAGGCTAAACATTTGGTTTAAGCTAATAATGAGCTGTTTCTTAGCAATTTTAGCACCTATAAATTACAACAAATTTACCTACACTTGATTTTTTACCATAAGCATTATAACCACAAGCATAGCTGCTGACCAAGAATCATTCCTCAAGGTTCCCTTATTGCGGTCTTCAGGCCAAGTGCAGCCCATCAAGCTCAAACTGAATTATACAAATGTTTCACATCCATAAAAGAAAAGGAACAAAACCCGATAACTTACTCTCCTACCCTGAGTCTCTGCTCAGCATCCTCTTCCACAATAACCCTACCTCTCCAGCATTCGAACTGACTCCCAGCATGAATAATGAATGCTGCTCTCCATACACATGCAGTGGGTTCCCACATGTTGGAGGAACATGATGGAAATGTTTCGACGGTACATCCATGCAGCACCTTAATAATCTCACTTTGCGAACTTGTGTTTGACTCGTTTACCTAAGCATTAAGTATTTACATAATACATCAACAGCAGCTAGATGAAGGCAGAGCGACAAAGCGGTGCAATGGAGGTACAGTATGAAGAAGCAGCGCTGGTTGGGGGGATGGGAGTTGCTGCTGACGCCATGCGGAAAAAAGATGTGATGATGAGGAGGAGCCACAGTTGCTAAAGCAGATTGAAAGTCTTTTTCTTCTTAAAGAGCTCCCCTCATCTCCTGAGTGCCGGCCATGTGGTGCAGAAAAGAAGCCATCTGCTCTGCAAAGATGAGGGCCAAAACAAGCAGTTTTGAGCTGCCTTTACAGTATAGAGAGATAAAGTGAATGTGTGTGTGTGCATAGGTGTGAGAGAACGTGGAATGGCATGTACAAAGAGTGAATGATAAAGATGTACAGTAGCTTGTGAGGGCGATGTGGGAAACGCTTCCCCACGTCCCCAAGCGACTGAGTAATTGCAGGAACCTCTGAAGGAAGGGGAAAGGAATGCATTTTTAATTCTGCTTTTTAGATATCGCAGCATAGCTAGCCAGGCAGGGTATCTCTTATAATTTGGCTGTGAGACATTGGGCACCGGATGTCTTCATTCCTCCAGTCTCACGACGCTGATGAATTTATTAATAGCAAAGAGCAACTGGTGATTTTGCCAATTCACTTAGAGAAGCAGCATGTTCTCAACACAGCGTAATTTTTTTTTCTGTGTGTGAGGGTAACATTGCACTTCTGATATATCAGATGATTTATTGACAGCCAAGGGTGTGCAAACAAAGTGGGTTTAATTTAATATTAATAGTGATTGTACCCTTAAACTATAAAATATTTGGTAAAAATCGTGGCACTGCAAGGCTCCCTTTTACCACTATTTCACTGCTATTGAGCAGAAGCCAATCGGAGAAAGCTGGTCTTTTCTGCTACAGGTGAACAGTAAATAATTAATTAGACCTTGAGTGAATATTTAGCTGTGAGGCTGGGGGATTTGGTTACATCTGGAGGAAAATAAACCACTGCTTGACTTCTCTTCTAATGTTTGTTGTTGTTATGTGGATAATACATTAACATTAGACTCTTACTCCCCAGTTCTGTAGTTGCGGGGTTATTGGATCTCTAGGAAGGTCACCGCAATATGGGTATTGACTAATTTGCTGCTAAGACAACTTTGCTGTCTCTATGAGCTTTATATGAGTTTATGGTAGAAATGCTGTTCAAATTAGCAGAAATTCCAGGCTTAACGGAAATGTCATTAGATAATAACTTCTAATGACAGACATCAGGTCCTCGCTCTCAGCGTTTTGTGTTTAGTAATGAATCTGGAGGGAAAGGTTAAAGGTGTTGTGCCTGTCGATTCTGGATATACGTCTAAGCAAAGGTCTTATCGGGCCCAGGGCCATTACCTTAACCTTTGCAATTATTAGGTCACTACTTGGGAATCAGCACACTAAAGTCTTGATAGAGAGGGCAGACTGTACCATTTTTGATATCTGAATATACGACAGGGTAGTCAACTAAAAAGAAAATAAATTCTGCAGTTTTTATACTCCGTTTTAAGTTTAATTTAAAGGGAAACTCTGGTACTTTTAAACCTAAGCCCTATTTTAACAATGCTGGGGTCTAAATGACTAATAATAACAAAAGGTTTTGGAATTAACAGTAGGTCGCCTCCTCCGGCTTCCGCGAATTGGCTGCAACGTAATCCTTTGGGGCAATTGTGCCCATGAAAAGTATGTCCACTAAAAGTGCTTGTTTTTGGCACTGACAGGCTGAGATTGTTATTGTTGTAAGTGTCTGACAGCATCATGGAAAAGGATCCCTACAGAGACAGCCTGCTTGTTAAAGAGTAGAAGCCTTTATGTTTAACCAGAAACAGAAGTCAAGGAAAGTCTCGCTCTGAAAAAGGATCTTATTCTTATATACAAAATGGTGAAAATCACAATGTTGCAGGTAATGAATGCGATCCACCATCTTGCTGCTACTGATATCTTCCGTTGTGCATTGTGCAATTCCCTCCGTTGATCCATAATTACAGTGGTTCTGCTCAAAACTGGTGAAAACGCAAGCTGGTTTGCTAAAAATAATAAGAATCCTGGAATGAAACTGCTTCAAGAACGGGAGATAATTTGGTCGAAAGAGGGCAAGAGAGAGAGAGAGAGGAGGATGGCGTGCAACAAAAGTCCTGGTCCTGAGTTTGAATACAGGACACGACAGTAACGCTGTACGTGCCTCCACCAGAAAGGCCCTACCTTTTCTCGTGTGCATTGTTCGAACACCAGAGCAGCGCAAGGCGAGGGAGTTGAAGCCTGGCTCAGTGAGCCCAGATGATCTCACTTCTGCGGAAACGTCGCAGGTGACAAGTCGGAGTCAGGCGAAGTTGAAATTAAGAACGCTCCATCAAGTTTCATGTCTGTCAGCTCTTTTGGTTTCCAATTAAGGGAGAAAAATCACAGCAAGACACCTGACAAGATAAAGACTCTGAGTATTGCAACAAATTATTTGTAACAGGTAACTTAAAAAATATGCCGCACTCCACACATTAAAATGGCAGCTCTAACTGTCTTTATGGATAAATGTGACATTTAAGCTCTTCCAAACTGCTTTTTCTTGAACTACACACCTTTCTGGCTGTAATATCTAGTTAATTACTTGTTTGTTTGCTTTTAACATTCCAAGCTTAACAGAGACTTTGAATTTGACGTTATGTTAAAAAGCTTTAAATTCCGCTAAGCTCACATTAGTAGTCACATTTTCACTTTCTGTTTAACAACAAAACTTTGGTGATGATATTGATGGTCTCCATAGAAACATTCCCAGATGGACAGATGCTCCAGATGTCGACGCAGACTTAATTGTTTGTGTGATGTCACCCAGCACATGGAAAACACTCGTGTTCACACTTTCACCTCCATCCCTAGAGATATTTTAAATCTTCGCCCTCTCCTCAATCCATACATTTACAACCAATCAGGCTGGATGGAGACTAATGGAGCAACGGCAAACGGGATTCCATTACCCACTTGAGTTTTCCACTCGTGCTAATTCACAGGGAGAAAAGGTGCGGCTGCTGGATAATTGAAAGTCCTAGTGCAGACACTCAGACAAAAGATGTGGAATGAGATCACTGGCGGTGGGTGGTGGATGCTAATTTTGCACAGACCATGCTGTATCCATTTTTCCGTCACCCTTGCATACGCTACATGCATACATAGACTAATGCATGAGGACAGATGCATAATTCATTCAGTTCTTTACTCATTCCTGTCTTTCACTATCCATCCAGTAGCTTCTTCTCTCTCTGTATGTGTTCATGTCTAACATTGTCTGTTTCCCCGTCTCGCTCCCTCCCTCCCTTCCTCTCCTTCTGACAGACCTAATTTAAGATGTTTGATGTGTACCTGTGTGCGCGTATATGGCCAGCAATGTATTGCTTCTATCAAGTTACCCTACCACGGCAGGGAAAGATAGATATTATCACGGTTATGGCTCATGGCTCATGGCCTCTGATAACATTACAGCTTCTTGTTTGAGTTTGTATTTCCTTGCCTCCCACATTTGATTCCCCCCACGGAAATAAAGAGCCGGGGAAATATACCTCGCAGCTGTTTTCACGACTAGTTGCATGCAGTACATGCAGTCAGCATTATTGTGACTTTGTTGATAAATAAGTATATTTCTGATGCTGAACAGCAGAATCGTTTCTATCTTCACCGCTTTATTATTCAGATTGTCCAGGTGATACTGTATTACTGAATGGACCGCCGTCTACACACTACAGCAGTAGCAATGAGAAGAATGGTAAAGAAGACTAGTCAGTTACTTCTCTTATAGTTGAGGTACTGTCCACATTCCACAGGAGATCTTGGCTCCAAAATGCAGGCCTGGGAACTGAGTATTAAAGTCAAAGTCATAAAACAATAAAACCAGGATGCTGCTGAACATGCAGACACTTTTTGTGTCTGGCATGCTTAGGGTTAATCTTGCAGAACATAAAATAGAGTAAAAAGCATGCATAATAAAAGTAACAGAGCAAAACATTACAAAATGTTAATTTTCCATCACAATGGTCATTAGGTAACCCCCAGAAACCCTTGGGAGACTTTAGTAAAATCTCTGTTTGAGAAATTAAAAAATTAGCGAAATCTCACTTTCTAGCTGAAGGGTGTTGAATATTACAGAAACAAGTAGACGGTAAAATGTTGTCACTGACGTTCGTGACTTGACACAGAATAATCAAGGATGGAGGTTTGGTGCCTTTGATCATTAATAATTGACAACTTCGACAGGCACCTTTCGCTTTCACTGAAAACACAGAAAAAGATGCACAGACACACTTAAATGCACATTACACCGAAAGCCTTTTTGCGTCTTACTAGTGCATGCATGAAGACACAAAAACATATGTAACACAAGGACCCTCTCTCCCTCTTTGGCTCCCACACTCGGCCGCCTACACACTCCCTCTCACTTATTGTCTCACTCTCCGCCACGGCCATGTACATATATAAACACACACATACACTTTGACAGGCTCCTTCACCAAATTCTCACACTACGGCACACTGGCACTGACACTCCAAACATGATACGAGGGCTCTTCAGGGACATCTGCCTGTCAGTCATTCATGTCGACCAAAGGCACTTCGGGGGGGAGCAGTTTATGTAGCAGACACACGCATCACCCTCCCACCCCCGTTTCAGGAGAGCAACAGCAAGTAATAACTGCTTGAGTTGGGCAAACAGAGAGACATTATTACAATGTCCCCGTGTGGTCCGTGGTCCGTGGTCCGTGGCAATTTATATTTCATGGATTAAGATGAAAGATTCAATGAGAAACAACAGTCTGCCTGCCTCTCTCTGACAACCACCCCTCTGGGGGATGCTCGTGTTTTCACAGCTTCATGGTAGGACATGAATCCCATTCTCACAGTGATGAAGAGACAGAAGGAGAAGATGAAAGAGACAGAGAGTAGAGCATCGTGTACATCCAAAAGTTGAACAAATACAAGAGGCTGAATGAAAAAGAGAGAGAGGTGGAAGGAAAGGAGTTGGGGGGAGGTGGGTATTTTAGAATTCAGAGCAGGATCAGAGACAAACTTGGCTCAGATAGGTCTCGGCACATTGGCTGTGAATTCCAAATGAGGTGTTGCCTTTCTCTCTCACTCTGACGCCACAACCCCCCCACAACCCACCCCCCCACTGCTCACTACCAGCGTTCTCCCTTTTCTCTCTCACTCTTTCTTATCGCTCAGGCTTCCTTTCTTTTTCTGCCACAGTGCCACAGCATTATTGTTTTTGCGCTGAAGGCCAGATTGGTAGCTGGTCGGTCAGTCGGGCTGAAATCAACTGCAGTGCAAAAAATGTCTGTAGTAAAGCTCCTGCTAGAGGCCGAGATTATACTCTCTGAGGTGTGGACAGAGCGTTGCCATTGTAGTGGCGGCCATTTTATACTCAAAACTCTACTCGCTACTACTGTCACTAAACCATTTATTTATGTCATCGGCAATTTGACAATATTAGTCCTTGTCGTTCCTTCTTATACATTCAAAAGTGATTTCATTGCTTTACTAATAGCAGAAATATTTAGTTACTTTACTATATCATCCCAGCTGCATCAAAAGTTACTTCCTACAACTTCAAAGGACCAACACCTGTCGCACGATCTGTATTTAATACATTTTGGCGATATCAATAATTAGGTTAGCCCCTATGACTACTGTACACACACCTTCCAGTTCTGAGCTAAACTACATCCCTAATATAGCAACAAGTCCTCCAACCTATACGACCACGTAGGTTGTTTGTTCCAAACCTGTAATGCAAGCCGTTCTTATTCCACATATTTTATCTCACACATATTGTGTCTCTCCTTGTCCATGACTCCTACGATAAATTAGCGCCCCGACTGGTCGCAGGAGATATGACTCCAAAAACAACAGGATAGGTTGTTTGCCGATGACTCCCAAAACTACATAGGTTAACCTTCATCATCATGGTAACAACAGTAAACACATGGTCACCGCTGTGAAGCAGTCGTAGTTTGGTTAGGTTACGTGTTAAAATAAGTCAAGGTTGACACACGAAACACGAACAGCAGTGTCCTGGGTGAAAGTCCTGTGTGGTTTTCTTTATACTTCCTAACCAGACTTCTGCCTTTGCTCCCGTCATAATTACTACACGCAAATGTAAATATGTGTCGTGATGAGCTGCTGCACAGACGACCTATACGGATGTATTTTTGAGGAGTAAAGTCTAAAACATAGGCTACCTTTGGAGCTACTAATGACATTGGAAGAGAGCATGAGTGGATGTCGTGGATACGGAAGAAATCTATTCTAAGTAACGTTACACAAATTAATCGTTTAAAGGAATAGTTTGACATTTTGGAAAGTATGCTTATTTCTAATCTACTTATTAGATACCAGCCTAATGTCTGTGCTGTAAACATGAGGCTGCAGCCAGTTAGCTTACCATAGTCTGGAAACGGAGGGAAGCACCTAGCCTAGGTCTGTCCAAAGGTAACAAAATCCATGTATTCACTTACTGTAACTCATTAGTCATAGAGGGATTCACTCACATTGACTGTCAACAGATATCAAGTGCGTTCAGTCAGTGGAGAGGCAGTGCTGCCCAACACTGGTCCTAACAACACATAACTCTGTCTTTAAGTAGCTGCACTTCCTTAGACGGAGACAGATGCTCTCCGATATCAAAGCGCCTCACTTCAGTCAGCTGCGGCGTCATTTTATAATTTCCTCTCTTTACACCGCTCCAGACGCTGGGCTATATGTGCTTGAGCGATGAGCGGGACAGCTTGTGACGAGCACCTAATGAAAGATCAGAGGGATTTGGAATCGATTGAGGTGTATGTCACACACAAGGCTAGGTGCCATCTCGGCTCCAAAGACACTCCTAAATTCTCCCGCAAGGCTCGGCGTTACCCTGTTACAGCCACTCTGTGCTGCTCTGCCGTCTCTCGCCTGAGCCACCACGGGACAAAAAGGCCAATAGGAAGACAGAGACGGGGGGGGAGGTAAAACAAAAAGAAAGAGAGGGATTCACATTTTAGCAAATTGACTCCCTTTTGGTTTATCGACAAGAAGGGAGGATGATGAATTGCGGGCTTGCTCAAGTGGTAAACGTCAACATTAGAAAATAAATCCAGCGGAAAGAAGGCCAACAAAAATCTTCTCCCGTCAATATCGGTGACGGTGTGGCAGATCGGCTCACTCATAAACACACACGTACATACACTTATTTACACACTGCGAATGTATTCAAGGAGGATTAAGTGCCAGCCAGACGTGGGGGGGGGGGGGGGGGGGGGGGGGCGGGGGGGGGGGGG
>JAVQJF010016592.1:0-19285 GCA_036023855.1 Gadopsis marmoratus | reverse complement strand
GTGATAATGATGACATCAAGTTTTACACAAGCGTTTCTGTGTCTGTGTTGACACTGACCGCCAGATATCTGATAAAATGATAACATAGCTCCCAAACGTCACACTAACTGCGTTTATCTGCGGATTATAAGTCTGAACACGTCACGCGCTCACATCAGAAGGGAGACAGGACAGTTTTCATCTTCTGACACATCCTGAAATATTCCTGAATTGCCGATGAACCTCGAGGGCAGATTACAACAACACACCATGTCCCATCTGTGCACATGCACAGTACACAAGCTTCCACAGAGGGGTGGTGCTGGTGGCGTTTGCAGGTACCATCGGGTTAGTGTGTGAGAGGTGAGGGTGTTGTCACGAGTCTGGTATGTTGCGTCAGCCTCTCGGGGGCAGAAAATGCTGTTTAGGATCAGACATGCACAGCTGGAGGGCAACACCTTGCCAACTGAACCCAGAGCGACAAAAGACAACCACGAGTGCTGCAAGTGGATCAGAAATTATTTTTAGCCCTTGTCGTGATCTTCGACCTTGAGTGTTTGTGTAGTCATTATCAGTAACCTCAGATAAAACACAGTCAGTTCACTGAAACACCAGGCGAGGAAGATAGAAACCAGACAGAAAACCTAAAATTAGAGAAACAGAATCTTGGGATTGGTTTGACTACAGCTTCACCACAACAAACTCAAGCTGTTTCACTTAGAGCTTTTAATGGAATTTCCAGAGATCAGTTCACCGCCGTGTTGGCATACACAAGTCATTCTGATTAAAGGAATTGTTTGATGTTTTGGGAAATACGCTCATTCACTTTCTTGCCAAAAGTTAGATGAGAAGATCGATCTTGTCTTTATCGCACATATGAAGCTACAGCTGGTTAGCGTAGCTTAGCATAAAGACTGGAAACGGGGGGAAACAGCTAGCCTGGCTCTGTCCAAAGGTAATAAAGTCCACCTACCAGCACCTCTAAAGTTCACAAAGTAACACGTTATATCTCACCAGTAACTTCCTGTTAGTTAGTGAGCATTAGAGGTGCTGGTAGGTGGATTCAGTTATTTTTTATGTTTGTTTCACAATTTAAATGGTTCTCCTCCATTTAACTCAGTTCAGAAAGTAAATAAAACCATTTTGTATTTTGATTTACTCGAATTTCGTCACATATACACAAACAACCAGCAATCCTATAAAAATAACTCAACTGTGCTTCAGTGTTCGGACGTTTTATTTATTTGTTTGTTCATGAAAATAGGTGTGACAGTCCTCAGTTCTGGCTTGTCTCTTCTTCTGGGAGGCTGCTCAGTACATTTGGCAGAGAGGAAAAGTGTGTGAAAGGTGGTGCTCGTCCACAGCTTTGTGTTGATGTCACGGGGGATTCAGTGAAAGCAGCTGCTATTTACAATTCAAAGTTGATTCTCCGTTCATTCGCTTGCATCACACTAACCTTTTACCCAGATTCCACACTCGCACAGCATCTGTATCCTTGTGTTCTCGCTCGCTTTGAGACCTGTTGCCTGTTTTTTTTACAATCCGATTCTCCAGCTTGCACTTTAACCTAGAAAGGTTGTTTCCCCTCCGAGGCATCCACTCCCTGATCAAGTGTATTTGAGGTGTAGGCATGTAAGTCAGAGGTTTGCTATGTAGGCGACTATCGTGTTTTCATTAGTGTTTTTGTAACTAATCTTTTCATGTCATATATTTATTTTTTGTCTGTAGGCATGGTGATGAGAGGCTGTTCCACCACTTTCATCCAGACTGAAAGTATCGCAACTACAGGAATCTTAAGCCCTAGTTGCACGGGGATAGTATTACCTGGGGACCTCTAGTAATTTGTAATTACTATGGAGGTCGTCTGTGATCTTAATCACACGTAAAAACGCCAGTAAAAATGACCTACCATGTTTCACCAAACACAGAGGTCACATGATAACATTTGTCCCGTGTGAATTGTCATATTTATTGATTTATTTTTGGAATTTTTTCTTTTCTGCTTCACTGTTTTCTGCCTCTTTCCCAGTTAAGAATGATGGAGGCCGCGTTGGCAATTAGAAAAGCAAGTTTTGAGAGCATCCAAAGTCATGTACAGACGGACACCGGAGCAAGAAGTCTTTGTGAATATTTTCCTGAACGGTGTGGTTGTGCACCATTTGATCAAATTTGCTCTTGGTAACGTGGTTAACCCTACACAGCAATTAAACTGCGTGTACCTTCACGCGTACAATGCCTGTTTTTCTTCTCGGCAGCTCTTGTCGTCCAGGAAGCGGATGCAGTCCAGCAGCTATTAGTAGCAGCACTTCACCATGGATGTTTCCTCAACCCAAGGTTCAAATATTAGAAAAGAGGAGAGTGTGGTTAGGGAGGAATTTAAACATTGGACACTTAATTCGAGAATATTTGAAGAAAAGTTATTATAATCACCGCAATATTTTTGACAGATGGATCAAAACACTTAAATAAAGGACATGTCAAGATCATTTTAAACAGGTTATCAGAACACACGGCAGAACTGGCAGCAATAATCATCAGTGTTCAGTTGGTAGAGGAGGTTAAACCAATCAAAGTAGTGATATGTTCAGATTGTGCAGCCGTAATACAAAGTATAAAATCATTTTAATAGATGTATATATGAGTTTATTGAATCTTCAGCAACTAGGAATAGAGGGAAACGAGGTTACAGGTAAACATGCTAAAAGTACATTCAACAAAAGTAATTATTCATCAGGGAATAACGACATCTTGGCAGGAAATCTGGAATAAAGACACCAAGGGTAGGGATTATTACAAAATTCAAAAGTCTGTCAGAGTGAGACGTTATAGAGGGAAAAGAACATATATATTATTTCCTGATTAAGATTGGGACATATGGGACTCAATGCTACTTTATACACCATGAACAAGTGGGTCTGTTGAACATGTGCTGATAGGTTGTAGAAGGTTCAGTGTAGAAAGACTGATGGGCAGGGTGGTACGTACGGGAGGGGAGTGAAGTGTCATGGGGCTGTTAGAGACGGGGGACAAACAAATACAGGTTTAAAGGGCATTACTTAAATATTTAAATGAAGCAGGGTTAATATCCAGAATATTTCCTGTTTAGAAAGACTCTTTTTTATGTGTTTGCTTGTTAGTTTTTGCTGAAGTCATGATGTTGCACACTCCGGTACAGTATGTGGTGCCATGCACCATTGACGTTGGTTCATAGTAAAATCAAAGAAGAAGAAGGAGGAGGAGGAAGCAGATGTTACGCAGAGCCTTGACATCACATCTGGGGGGATAATGTCAGTAGATTTGCTTATCCTGTGAGGTCCCGTTATTACTAGTCCCATGCGAATGGGGCTTTACAGTTTGGTCTTCTTTACGATGAGCATTGCATCCTCACAAAGCTGCTAGAGTGGGTGTAGACCATTAAGGTGGGAGTATGCCCGAAGCGAACCATGTCCAACCACGTCTGCAGGCAAAGTGTTTCTAGCTGCTGTGGACAGCATCACCCGGAGGGTAAACAGCCGGGCCAACAATAGTTGGATTGGTGATAACAGGTAACATCCGGACCACCTTCCCTGGAAGACGTTCATGGTGTTGCACTTGGTTGTAAACATGAAAAGTGATCGTCGGCTGCAGTGCTGACGCTGGAAAGGTATGTGGGGGTTTCCAGCACTGCTTGACCACCTGACAGGCTCTCCTGCTAAGCACGCAGGCACGTTTGGTCTTGCTTAGACTACATCCAGCAGCTGTTAGTGTGCAACTTGGTCGGGCTCTCTTGACGCTGAATAGGCAGCAGGATTTTGTGCTTCTGTTCTACAAATAAATGGACTGAAAGATGTTTTAGACCAGAGGTTGTGTTTTGCAATCACATATATCTAGAGGAATCTTTACTGGTGTTTGTAGACCGAAGCTATACATGTTATATAGATATATAATGTGTATTTTATCGTATAAAAATTAGATGTCTTTTATCTGTGACAGTGGAAATACAATAAATACAATAAAGGGACACTAATATTCTCTGCTGAAACCAAACTCAATTAAACAAACATTAGTTTTATTCGAATAAAGAATATGTCTGTTAGATACGAAGTGGCAATGCTGTATGTACACCGCAGTGAATTATTAAGTGATTAATAGAAAAACAATCAGCGGAGGAGGCCAAACATGGAGCTTGTTTCCCACCTCAGAGACCTTGAAACCAAATCAAAAGAGTTTATGACTTCTTCCTGTTTGGCCCTCGCCTGGACTCTCCTTGAGGCCCGCAGCAAAGAAAACACGTTTTGCTGCCAGCATCTCTGGTTTTTGATTCGTACTCTGAGCTGAAAGACAGGTATCGTCCTATCTCCATCCTGCTGCTCGGTCGGGGAAATTGCTTTGAGGGTTGCTGTCTTTTTTTGTTCTGATAAACAGCCGCTGGTTTTTGGCCTCCAACTCTGTTTTCCCTCCCCAGTCGGTCACTGTGTACAGAGGTTTCTGCAAAGTTCAGCTGATGCTCTTCTTCATCGTGGCTCGCAGTGAGAACTACAGACTGGACATCCTGAAATCACAGCATGTTACTGATGATAGGTGATAGAGGTGAGGTGTCAAAGACGCACAAATAAAAGGTGTAAAATGTTCCCTGTGACTGAGCAGATATAACTACATAGTAACGCACCCTGTTCTTTACACACAAACCAGTACGACGAATAATGTTTGTCTTGGTTAAGTGTAAAGATCAGTCTTACTATAAGAAATATGTACTTAGTTACATTACACCCCTGCATAAACACGTGTGGCGTAAGCACGGAGCATCCAGAATCAATATTTCCTGGCTTTGTCAGTGTTTCACTCTTGACTAAAAAACGTCTCACTCATGGAAGTAGTGACTCACACTGAGAGCTGCAGAGCCAATTCTCCATCATGGCAGACGCCCTTTTTTCTCTGGTAAGATGATCTGAGTGTTCAGGTCCCTCGTTTGCTTTTGGGGGAAAGGTTATGATGTTTATTGCCAGCAAAGGAGGAGAACACTTACATTAGTCTGTAGGTCTTGTAGGACAACAGCTCCAACCAAACATGTGCAAAGAGTTTGAGTGAGATAAAGTTCCTTTACTAAAAGGGGCGACTTCACTTCTATATTTTGCGCAGTAAATCACTCTTGATTAATAAAAAACAACTGTAAACACGTTCTTGGAGGATAACATGACTGTCAGTATATGTGTCATGTTCAGACAACAAGTTTTATAAAGTAGCAGTTTTTAAGGTGTGGTTTAGCTGACAGCAGTGAAGCAGGGTTTGGGAGGATGAGGGTGTGTTCATGTCTCTTGGGTCTGATTGAATTGGCTGAGCGTGGACTCGAGGTCGTGCTGACCTGGAGGAAGCAGAAGCCATAATATGGCTCGGTGCTTCCAACTTACTGCAACTTCCTCCATCTGTACACGCCATCAGACAATAATAATATCTTTATTTATATAGCACCTTTCTGGAAGCAAAGTTACAAAGTGCTTTAAAGTAATAGTAGATAAAACAGGACAGTCATTCCAGTAAGAAAAACAATTAAAAAAAAACTACAATAATGTTTAAGAATAATATCAAAAAACTATTCAAGATTCACATAGTTTAAATAGGTTAATATAATTTACAAAGCTAGAATGCTGTCATCAAGAGAAAGCCACACGATAAAAGTGAGCTTTGAGAAGCGATTTAAAAGAGGATGTCGACTTTGCCTGTCTGAGATCCTCCGGCAGGGACTTCCGCAGTTTAAGGGCCCAGGCAGCAAAGGCCCGGTCACCTTTCGTGACAAGCTGAGATTTTGGCACTGTAAGTAGGACCCTGCTGGAAGATCTCAGGCTCATAAGGAATTAGTAGGCCGCAGATACGAAAACACTGAACTCGTGCAAACAGCTGCACGTTCGTCAGGGCCGCCGTAGGTAAAACTGCTGGACGTTAAAGTCATCGTCAGCCAGCAGCAGTCAGACCACAGCAAAACAATTCAATTTACGTTAATGTTTTAAAGCGCCGTGAAAACTGTGACAGAAGAATTTAAACTTACATTGACATATTTACAAAGAGTAGGTAAAATAACAAAACTACTATGTAGAAACATTCTGTTACCAGTAAATATTCTATTACCAGGTTCACTTACTAGCTTTTTCTGGAGCTTTCGGTCTTGTGTCACTATGGAGTTTGCTTCAGTCATGTGATAACAGGTGAAATACCTATAACCCCTTTTCATCCTGGTTTGACAAGAAAAAAACACATCTCATGGGCTTCCTCAGTATATGAAGTTAGCTTCCGTCGTGTGATAACAGGCGGTATTATAACATATTTGTCTGTTAAAGGTGGTCTTTGGCATTGGATCTGAATGCCTTCCTTGATCAAACTCCATCCACTGAGGTATAAGTGGACCTTGAGTTCATATTTTTTTTGCCAGACTATTTATTACCACCTGTTATCACATGACTTTTACTTTCACGTTTACAAAGTCAATAATGAACTTTGAGTATGAAGCCCATATTTACTCTCAACGGTAGGAAGATAAACTTCTAAATGTATATATATATATATATGAATACTAACAATATTCTCCAAAAGGTTATTCTTTCTGTTTCTAATATCCTGCTTGCCCAGCCCTATCCCATAGACAAAATAAGACATGCATAGACCTACTAACTCCTTTTAATCTGAAGAAATGTTAATAAAATTACTATTCAACAAACTAGAAGGCGTGAACTGAATATGAGTTTTACAAAAAGCCCTTCAAAGTTAAAAGAAACATCTTCAGCCAGCGGCAGCGGAAATGAAAACTAAATAAAAATGTCCCTGTTTCTCTGATAGTTTTGGTTGTTTCCCAGAGCAACAGATACAAACCAGATGCTCAGCAGTTAGACTTCACAGCAGCTGTGACACAGTTATTGTTTAGTTATTGTTTATAGATCAGATCTGGGTTGTTGGGAGGACGATCATTTCTAAATCTAATGACGTCTTCGCAGCGTTTACTGTAACTTTCTACCATGAAAACAAAGGACATGGGTGCGGAACAAAGAGACAATCTAAACTGTCTGTATCACATTACATATGAAGTTTGTCATTGTTAAAGATATAAATGACCAGAAAGTGATGATGTGATTTCATATTTCATCTTCGCCTGATTGCCATTGACAGCAAACTGAATGATGACACTGTGAGCTGCTTTCCTTACTGTATTTTTCCGATTAATTTATTAATATAACATGACTCACTTCACTGAAAAGGTCCAGTAATTGACATTTTCTTCATTTTGGTTTCAAATATTTGACTTGGTTTGTAGGGTGGATTTTTGTCTTTAAGCAAATTAGACTCTAATTTGTTGCAAACTGTTGCTTTCAGCTACAAAAGTCCTGACTGCCTTCTACCTGAGATACAACAGCGTCCTCAGCTGTTGGACGGAGGATAATGCAGTTTATTATTAGGCTTTATTACTCCCATGTTAACAAGTATTGCTTTAACTGCAGCTAAACATTTAAACGGTTGCATGAGCAGCTGCGGGACTTTGATATGAACAGACCGGGAAGAATTCTTCTAATTCTAATATATTAGAGGTTCAGGCTCTAAACAATGTGCTGAAAACGGAAGAAACTTGGCTCCTACAAACTGATAAATGGGCTAAAAAGGTTTGTGCATTATTGTGACATTGTTCTGGGAAAACGCTGTAACAGAAGAGCGGATCGATAATGTTTCCGTTAATGAATATAAAGCGGGATCTTCGCACTTTGGCGCCATTTGACCAAACTGGCAAATAAGCCCCACCCTCTGTCGTCACCGCGCAAGACCTCGCTTCTCATTGGAGGATTCAGCCGTCTGTCATTTATCCTTTCAAGCTATAATCAGCGACACACTCAAGAAAGCTGCGTCAACATCATCAGCTAGGCAGGAAGTGAGCTGGGCGGACATGATTCCGCCTTTAAAATAAAAGCACTTACAGCCTTTATTTATCCTCAGCGGTGAACTGTGTGTTTCAGCAGCACAAAGTCAGACATGAGTAGAGAAAACTTAAAAGTCGGCAAGTCTAGTGTGTTTAAATAATATCTAATAATATAATATAGTAAATAATGTAACTGAAATGTGTAACATAATATATAGTATAGTACACAATATAGCAAAGAATAGAAAATAGTATAGTATCAGTATAGTATAATATATAACAAAATATATTAATCAGTTCAAGATATGCTAACATGAAGCCTGTCATGGTGTAAACACGAACAAAGCTACTGTGCACACAGCCTTATACTCTGTCTTGTTTTCATGCCACTGTCTCGGTCTAAAACAGCCTAAACGTATTGCGAAATTCCTGGACAATCCCACAAACTGACACCTTTCAAAAGGACAATGCATGTTTTAGGCCATTAATATGTAGCGTGTGTACTGATTTGCAGTGCATGCTTGTGCAGGTATTGTATTTTATTGCCCCCACCTCCCAGCCGACAGTTTGTCACTCCAGAAATACATGTCATTCTTCTTGTTGTCGAACCTTCTCACGAAGACTGGCAGCGCAACACAAGGGCGATGCACAAGACGGTTTCACATTTATGCAAAACCTGAATATTTTTTTTATATTTTAATGAAGTGAATAAAAACTAAACGCTGCTGAAAGGTAGAGAAAAACAAACAAAAACAAAGAACTATAAAACGCTTGGGAAATGGTCACTGGTATTGGAAAGCAGTATATTGTATAGTATCTGTATAGTGTATGGCTAAACTATAGAGAACACTTGTACAGACCCTGGTATGGAAGAGATGTACTTAAGTAAATACAAAAATATATACATACGTGACAGATGTAAGGTTCCAACATTTGTAAAAAACAAAATGGGTTACAATTTAAATTAGAAAGTTAAACTAATACACGTAACAATAACAGACAGTAAAGTAAAGTACTGTAAAGTAAACAGTAAAGCAATCGCTTCATTGATGTTTTACTTTGAAATCCACAGCCGGAAACATCTTCGACAGGCTCGTAGCTTGACACCGGTCAGATGGGGTCGGGTTCTTTATTTTTTTTCCTTCTCCTCCCAAACTTTTCTTACCTTCTCCGAAAGTCATGACGAGCCTCAGTGTGTCCGGACGGACAGAAGCCAGAAGGTAAGAAACGCGTCTGTTCACACACTTGCTGCTGATATCGATCTGACGCCTGCTGATCAGCTGATCCTTTCTGGGAACTAAAAGGTGAATCGTTGATCACAACTAAACGCTGTTGTCTCGAACAAGGGACCTGCAATCTGCGTTTCTGGTCACATCTCACCACTTGTTCTGCCCTGCAGTTGTGGGTTTATAAATTATATAATTGTGTTGTGCTTTATAGTGTTTTTAAACTGGCATGAATGTTGTCACAATCCTTTATGTCTCACCTTATTTCTAAAGTCATGTAGGATTTCCACATTGTATATTTAGGTTTTTATTTATAGGTCTAAAAAAAAAGGTTCTTTTAATCATATTTCTAATATTAAATATATATATATATATATTTTTGACCCTCTGCAAGAAATATTGAACAGGATAGATTTCACTACCTTCTCCAGAGTCACCAAACTAAAAGTTGAAAGTGACTTAAACTTGTGTTGTGGACCGTCAGTCTGATCAGAAGCACCTTTCGTGATCTATAAACTCGGATATTGATATTCTCAAAGGGACTGAGACGTAGTTTCGTGCTGTTCTGAATGTGCTTGTTGCTCCTAAAGGCCTGCAACAAAATCTCAAAGAATCTGAATCCGCGTGTGTCTTTTAAAAAAAAAAAAAAAAAAAAGCATCTTAAAACCCATTTTTTGTTTTCTTTCTCCGGATTCTATACTTGCATTGTCTTTACTTCCTCTCACTTCAGTTTTGGAAAGCGCTTCTTAAATGTAGTTTGCTTGCTTGTGGATGTGGAGCAGACAGGAATGTCTTTTTTTTTTTTTTTTAAATCAGGTTGAGGCTGCTGCACGGGATGGAAATCCCCCCTCGACCTCCTCTATTGTCAGCAGTGTTGAACCCGTCCCTCCCCTCCCCTGGATCTTCTCTTGTCTGTTATTACGCCGTTTTTAACGTGAGGCGTTGGAGGTTTAGCCGCTGAGTCGGCCGCAGGCTCTGCTGCCGGCCGTGTTTTCGCCTGATGGCCCCACGACCTGCAGAGAAGGTCACATCCAGATGTTTCCAGGAGCTGCAGTGACGCGTGATGGCAGGAAATTGCTCAGTGATAAACCGTAAACGGTCCCTGCGTATTAAAAAGGAGGAATACGGGGAGGCGTCCACAGTGGGAGAAAACCGAAGCGGCTGAGTAAAACACTCCCCTTCCCGAGGGGTTGTGGACTGGGAAACTGGGAAAAGCAGGAAATCACAACCTTACATTGAGACTCCTCGAATACACTTAACGTGACAGACTGACAGTAAAGGGATCTGACTGGAACTGAGGCTAAAAAGTATCGGGCGTTATGTTCTCATTGGACGAATCTGTGCAGTCCTGCAGGAAGTAGACCTTTAAACATGTGTTTAGTTGCCTAATCTTAAAGCAGCTATAATCTAGTATATATTTTTTTCTTTTTTTAACTTCCAACGTGTCAAATGACATCGTGACGATGAACCTACAGAGAATTCTGACCTGAATCTGCAGATTCCACTCGGCTTCACGGAGCTGTATAATGACTTTCGGCTCGTCGTTTAGCTGTCTGGCCCACGACTTGTACTGTCCTGGTTCGCTCTCGCCGCTCTCGTAACGCAGTCTTCGGCTGCAACAGGCAGCTGGTTCCAGTGAGAAGGCACAGCACCAAACGTGAGACGGGCACAGCCGGCGAAGTGTCTGGTGAGCATCGTGGAGGATTTAGCAGCTGAAGAGGCCGATGCTTTTCCCTCGGGAGTTGGTAGAGGCCAAAAACCGAGCTGAAAGAGAGTGAACACTTCCAAAGGGTTCGCTATCATGTTCGCCGTATCCGCTTAATAAAAGGTGATGCCTTCTCAGTTGCTCAGGTTTAACCATAGTTTATTTTCCATAACCACCATCTTTTTCTAATCCTCACCCGTTCCGTAGTTGCCATGCACGGACGCCGTAGAACAGAATAATTAAAAAAAATATCTGCGTTGGATGTTAACAAACTGTGTAACTGAAACCTCAGATTACAGGTGGTTTTTTTTGGTTTTTTTTTGAACATGTTGAGGGGAAACTTTCTGTCTTTCTGCAACAGGACCCCGGGGTTTGACTTACTGCTTACTGCTGTAAAAATAGATTCTCTGTAAGTTTAGTTGGAGGTCTCGGGGGGGTCAGTGTTCCACTCTGATGCCTGCCCTGCTATTTATCCTTTCATACGCACTTCCTTCCCGATTCGTGCGTTCCCACCTTGTTTGCACCGCGGAACAGAAGAGGACAGTTTATTCAATAAAAAGTAAATAACATTTGGGTCTGTGCCCGTGCTCACGAGCCGCTGCGTGATAGAATACATGGCCGTCGTATTTTTAGCTGCGTTGCGACTGTGAGGTGACGTGGTGCCGTGTGCAAAGAGAAAGTTGGACGTCGCCAGAGTTCAGCTGACTATTAAAAAAGAAAAGCGGCGTGTTCTCATGGGCGGGCTTGAAATCCAAAAGAAGAAATGCACAGAGCATGAACCTTGAGCCTGTTGTTAATTTGTTGTTGTTAGGTTTTTTTCTCCAAAGGTTCGAACGCATCCATCTTCTGCATCTATGAAAGTCACCGTTGTTTGTTTTACCTTCTCAATGTTCAAGCATTTTTTTTTTTTTTTTTTTTTTCCTTTTCTGGAGGTAATAATTAGTTTTAAGTGTCAGGGCTGCATGGAACCTGATAGCAGGAGGCTTTTATCATAATTAACAGGCGTCCAGGCTTTGAAAATGGAAATTGCCACTTTCAGCTTCATGCCAGATTCTCTGATTGGAGTGGCATTTTTCCAAATTCTCTTCAGAGGTTCAGCTCAGTGTGTTTGGAAGAGGCAGCGGTGAGATTTTCTGCACATAGTTCTAGTCTTTATTTGATCTTTCTGAGTTTGTTTTTTTTTTAAGCAGAGACGACGTACTATTTTAATTGCGTAGCCTTGTCCGTCATTTTCACACGTCGGTGGTCCCTCCCCTTCCTCTACGTAGCCGAGATGGCGACCATTGCGGGCGAGAAGTGTGCAGCGTTACGAGGACGCCATCCGGGCTGTCGTACTGCACTGCGTTTTGCTGTAGTCGTCGCGTGTGAACACGGTTATGCACTTAAAATTGCATGTGTAAGTACAGAAGAAGGCACATTGAGACACAGCTTTGGTGTCATGTTTAATTCATTCATCAGGACGGTGTATGTGGAATGTATGTGATGCGTTTTGAATAGATGTTAGACAACAATGGGGCTCTGTGGCGCAAAGGAATCTACATATCAGGCTTTAGCTGCACAAAGAATCCTTGTGAATAAGCTCAAATGACTGTTGGTTTTGGTCTTGTCACAGGATTGACAGCAGGAAAAATACACACTTATCCTTTTTAAGATGCTGCAAACTGTATCAGAAGTTACGCCCGTGACGGCCACTTGGCTTTGTGTCCATGCTCTATCGGTTGTGAAGAGTTAACACTCGCTCACGTAATTTCCCATTCGCCTGCGAACCTCCGGTCAGGCCTTGTGATGATGAACGTGAAACCAACAGGAAAACAAAACGGGACTAATACTATGAATTCTTAGGATTGTTAGTGAGGTCTGCCGCTGTGGACCAATCGGATGCTCCCTCCCTCTTCCATCTCCGCTGCCTGAGAAACACTGGATTAAAAACACGGGGCTAAAAATACCGTTCCGAACTCACTGGCAGAGCTCAGAGTCCTCTAACGTCAGGGTGGGAAAAAGCACCAAACGAACCAAACGCTGCTGCGTTTTGGCAGCATCTGGTGAACTAGTCCCCTCCAGCAGACAGTGAGCACGATTTAGAGGCCGTAATGGTTTGAACCTAAAAGGCTTCTTGGCTGATAAAGTGGTGAAAGACCAGACTCTTGTTGCACGAGCACCAGAGAGGTCAGATTCTCGCTCTGCCTGAACTGACCGCCTCTCTCTGGAAGAACCAAACCACGGCCGCATTTGGAAACGCTTCCTGCGTGTCGCCGGGATGCCACAAACCTTTTGAACCCAATCTCCATTTCTGGGTCGGACAATGGACGTTTTGTGCGACCCTGAAGAGAGAGAACGTCTGACTTTGCGGTTGTACTCGAACTTTCTCTGACGCCGCCTTGAGATTATTCGCCCTCGACTGTATCTGCTTTAGAGTCTGATGCCTGAGAAACCTCTCCGAGGCCTTGAACTCGGTTTCAAACTGGTTTCCCAAACCCGCCGCAGCACAGAGGTCACCTCTGTTCACGGGCTCATAATGGAACAAACGTTGTGTTTAGCACCGAGGTGCCAGTGGAAAAGCACCGCTGCCCTATGAAGTCATGTAAAGAGGCTGAACGCCGCTGCGACGTGTTAAAAATCTATTCTTCCGTGTTTTGGAAACTCCTCTTGTTTTTATGTCCACCAGTCATTTTGTAAATCTTTCTGTAACTGTTTATTTATTTATTTTATTTAGGAAAAGGCTATTTAACGGCTCCACTTTCAAAATCTGCACTACCTTTGGATGGAAACCAGGCTAGTAAATAAATCCAGTAGTTACAACTTATAAACCAAACAAAGGGCACCAAAATACTGAGAAAAAGAAATAAAACTAAACTCTTAAGGACAAAATAAATGTAATAACAGGAGCCATAGAAGGAGGCTGAGTCAAAGCCAAACTTTATGAAAGGAGTCTCCTTTGCAATTTGCAAGACCGTCTGGGAGTCGACTGCCGGCCATTGATATGATCATTCAAGTTTCGTAAATCTGCGACCTGCGACTACAGGAGTGACGACCGGCCTGAATCTGAGACGCTGACTCGATCAGAGCTTGATGGGAAACTGAATTGGAGCCCACAAACCTGCGTTTTCCACAGGAGCAGCCTCGTGGTGACGAAGGTGTGTTTCTCTGGAGGTTAAGGAGACGTTTCAAAGCCCTTCGTTCACCCGACGCCTTGTCATTACCCCGACTCTCCATCAAAGGGACGCTGAACTGGTATCATTTCCACCAGGGAAGGAAATGATAGACACGTATGTCAAGTTGTTCCTTGGCAGAAAGCAGTTGCGCCTGACATCTGGTCTTGTTCTGTAGTTATGAGAATCAAACATCTGGAGGCTCCAGTTGCTACTGTTAAAGAGAGAAATGATATCTGGGTCAGCTGAGAGCGTCGTTTAGAGATGGTTCATTTTAGTTACTTGTTTGGCTGGAAAACACAAAAGGGCCGAAAAAGGGAACGAGAGAAAACGGGAGACAAATTTGCGCAGTTGAGAGAGAAAAACCTGGTTGATATTTGAGCCAGATACGTATTTAAAAAAAGGTTGGATTTGGGGAAACGGCCCTGGAGAGTTTGTGTCTCACCACGGAGGGCTAACAAGGTGAGCTTGGAGATCTCGGCGCTGGAAACGGGCTAATTGGGGGGGGGAACTGGGTTTTGTGAGCGCCGCTTTGTCTCAGCCAGCCGCCAGGCAGGACTGCGTCGCGCTCAGCTGACTGGATGCTGCTGATGGGTGCAGGCTGTGTGCAGCTTCCGGGGCAGCAAACATCAGCTGCCAGAGACGAACGCACAATGTTGCTATTCCCGAGGATGAACTCACGTCCAGTCAGGTCTGGATGAATGACCACGGTGCAGAAAGCTGTTGCTGGCAGCCTCCATCCTCGAGAAAGAGGATCCGTGCCAAAGCACTCTTACGGTTGTGAGTGGTGGTTTTTAAAGTTTCAGAGCTGGTGCAAAATTCTCACTTTTAGTTTTTGGGAAACGCACGAGATCAGAGCCCGGTTCCAGACCACCGAATCTCTGCCCACGTTTCAGATCAGCTGTTGTGCTCGCGGCAGCTGTTTCAAGTAACAATCAAAGGCATAACTGCGAATTTGTTTGATGGTTGCTTTTGTTTGTCAGTCAAAAATCGTGGACTTAGACAAAATGACGGTGGCAACACTGCTTTGTTGCAAAACAAGACGGTGTCGGCATCCATTCACTGTGGCCTCCTTTTTATCCTTCATGAGAAGCTTTTATGTCGGACTGTAAATCGGCAGCTGGCTCGCAACATCGGCGACTTTATTGAATTCACGTTGTGACATTTTGAACCTGGACACGGTCTGGAAAAGGCAGACGGGGTGGGGTGGACAACGAGGCCTCGCAAAACCTTCCGAAAGCAGCGTCGCCAGCCAAAGCGGCATAATGCCTCATTGTGGAGGCTGAATGTGCCTGATTGTGTTTGCTGCAGAATCTGGAAGGAAGAGGGAGGGAAGGCAGGACGCGTGTGACGCTTGAAGTCAACCCGATTTTGTGACGTAAAAAAACCCAAAATAAAATGCTCTTTTCTGGATACAGCAGGACACACGAGATGCCAGTGATGCGACGTTGGTGTGTGAGATTTATGTTGAAGAGATGGGAGGCAGGAAATGGTTTCTGCTCCGGAGAGGTGACAGAGTGTTAATGTGTGTGTCGGGTTTAATACACACACACACACACACACACTGAAACACTTCTGCAGCCAAAGCTTGACAACACATCATCTAACCTCAGCGTGATGCATCATGGGATGTCGGCCTTGGTGCTGTTGTTGGCTGCAGGACGTCGCTGTGTGTGTGTTCGTGTCACACTGGCTCTATTTGTTCAGCTCGCAGTTTCTGCTTGTCTTCTGTGGTTTCCTGCTGCCTCCAGGAAGCAGCTTTCAGGACGGCCTGATGGGTTTCCTGGCTGGACCCCCCCCACCCCAATACCTACTGGGAGACAATGGAAGGTCTCCCACAGGGGCATGAAGGGGTTGTGTGTGTATAAAGATGAGGGGGATTTATTGGGGGACTAGTGGCCTTCCCTTCAGGAAACTACAGATTTATCCCAGCAACAGAGAGGCCCTCCTGTAAGTGTGTGTGTGTACTTGTATTTCTATGTCTATTAGGCCTAAATATCCTCACAAGGATAAAGACCTGAGAGAAATCTTCTCCTCGCCTCTACAACAAATTAAGTTATGATTAGCAATTGGTTTTAGGATCAAGATTAACTGGGGATGAGTGTTAAAGTTTGTTAAAATGGACATTTACACTGAGATGCTGTTTCCTTTTTTCACAAAGCAACAAATAAGTAGTCCATGATTTCCGTTGATCATTTTGCCCAGTTGGTAATCGGAAATGTTCACATTTCACATCAGAAAATTACGATTTTCATTGTCGATTGATCCAATGAATATTTTTCATAATTTTTTTAATTGGTTTAGTTTATATATTGTCCGGAAATTGTGAATAATGCCCGTCACAATTTCCCAGAGCCCAATTCAACGTCTTCAGATTGTTATGATTTGACTGAGAACCCCAAAAGATTTAATTTACTATGACTGAAAACAATGAAAAGAACCAGCAAATGCTTTAAAGCAGTTTTTCTTTTTTACTAGCGTAAATGATTATTGCCAATAGTTTTCTTTGACAAATTCATTAACCTAACTATTAGATTAAATGTGGAAAATGAGCAGTGGTTAGTTTCAGGATAAGATTTGGGTTTTATGTTAGACTGGAAAAGAAATCCGTAAATGTCCCCACAAGTATGGTATTCATATAGCGGTGGAGACCTGTATTTGTGGTTTGTATGTGCGTGTGTGTGTTTTTGCAGATTATTGAATGGGCTTTTTCTCCCGTAAAGCAGTCGGAGAGTAAAAGTTGCTGTCGGTGAGAGAGGATGTTGGCTTTCACTCCCTCCCCTCGGCTGTCAGACTGCGACTCTTTCTCTCTCTGGCTGCTCTTCCCGGGAAAAGGGTGGCGGTGGGGATGAGGTCACTGTTTCAAAACATGGACCCGAGCCTTGGAACAGCACAACATTTCCTCTTCCACGAAGCGGCCCGAAGGCAGGACGACCCAATGTTTTCCTTCGTTAATAACGCGTCCGGGAGCTTCTCCACTCGTCGCAGGTTCCTACTGAACCCAGAGGGGAAAAACTGCGTCAATAAAACATTGTTCTGCATTTTCTAGGAAGCACTTTTGGTCACTAAAGTTATTTTTTTTTTTTTATAGAACTAAATGTCCCAGCAGTTGCAGGTAAAGCTCATTATCATGTTGTCTTTGTTTCTGCTTCAAGCCCCTTGATTCCAGCTTATTGCATCTTCTGCCTTATTTTCATAGGTTTGGGCCATAATGTACAATGTGGGCGTCTCCACAATCTGTTTTCATCTTAGTTGCATACTGTAGGAGTATTTATTCCTCCTCGTTTCACAGAGGTCTGGCTTTCGTCGACACTTTTGGTTGACGATGGCAGAAGATTGCAGCGAGTGCAGCCAAACGACAAAGTGCCTGAAATGTGACTGTAGTGTCGGTGTGAGCTGCTGCAGCGTTGCATTAAAGCTGAATCAAGAATGTCAAGTAATTTGTAGCCATGGAAATACAGACGTCTGAGGCCGTTTAGTCAGTCTGAAGAACAATGAAGTTGTCTGTTCCCAATAGAACCTCTTTACTATGTTAAGGTGGTATGCCCACTGTGTGTAGCTGTGAATGTTTTTATATATATATATATAATTGTGTTTTTTGTTTGTTTGTGTGAATAAGTGCACTCGTATGTTTGTGTTTATGCAGGTTTCTAAAGTGTGTGAAACTGTTTCTGTTGCTGTGTGTGTGTGTGCGCGCATGTATATGTGTTTATGGGCATTTTTGTAATCTTGAATTTGGCTTGTGCGAGTGTCATTATGAGCTCTGTGTGTGTGTGAGAGAGACTCGACAGCTTGGCTCTCAGCTGGTCAGGACTCGGGGAGGACGGGGGGGTGTAAAGGGAAGGAATGCAGCTTCCCTGTAATTTGCTGTCTGTCATCAAATCAGAGAGACAGACAGCAACACTCGAGAGGAGCTGGGTGAAGTTTGTGTGTGTGGTGGGTGAGAGGAGGCGGTAAGAAATAAAGAGGATAGAAAAGAAATGAAGAGATGACGTGTAAATTGATTCATGGGAAGGACTTGACAGAGGAGGCTAAATTTATTTAACACATTGTGCAGTTCAGTTCAGGAATAATGCTCTACAGAAATAGATGCATTTCAAAAGTTCCTGGCAGTAAAACGCTGCAGACTACATCGTGGGGAAACTTGCAGCAGCCACCTTTCTGGTTGTTTTCTTAAATTCTTGGTTTTTCTTTGCTGCTGCTGTGGATGACGGGCAGAGAAATTAAACGTGGATATGTTTGTTCAAACAGTTTAAGAAATGTTTTTGGCACTATTCCATGAAAGTAATGGTGTAGATCGATAGATAGATAGATAGATAGATATAAATAAAACCTGGAGCTTCCTGAAAACTGGGCTTCTTATTCTACGGCGTCTCCATGTTGTGTTCTCACTTCAGTCTGCTTGGTAGAGGAGGAGAGAGACCGTTAAGGTTCAAGGTGTCTTTGTGTGGCTTGTTGATCTTACAAGAACAAGTTTATGCAGGACGTCGCCTGAACTCTTGTAGAAAGAGTGTGACAGCACATTGAAACTGCCCCAGATATGCATGTGCTCCTGGTTTTATGTTTTAAGACGTTGTCGTCACCGGTACAAACCGCAACACAGCTCTGCTGCCGAGGCTACGTTGTATAAGTTCGTTTGGATGCGGTTCCATCCCAGCGTTCCGTGAGGAAAAAATGGAGGGAGGAAAGCGGGGAATCAACGTTGACACAAACTGTCCTCTGATCAGGGCTAGAAGAGAGCAGACAAGTAGCTAAAGTAAAATAAACTGAAGCCAGATTTGTTTCAATTTAACAATCTCTTCTAATTCCAACCAGGCGCAGGATTATATGTTGCTAAAATTGCCCAATAAACAAACTAACTTTGAGTCATGTGACGCGTTTTATAAGCTCTGGTTAGCTCGTGTTTGATCCTAAAGGAACCCAAAAACAAAAATGTCAGCAGCACAGTAAACTACCCCTCTCTCTCGGTGTTTGGACCGACGCAAACCAACGTGCTGAGGTCACGACCTTGAACGCCCGCTCGTTTGACCTGCCAGCAGAAGCTGACGGACGCTGAGGAGAAACAGAGCGGCGGCCGATAACAAGATGCTGAGCAGAAACGGCGTTATCGGTTAGAGGAGATGCTTTCTGCCGTTCTCCTTCCACTGTGTGTTTTAATTAATCCGTTGCCCATAATATCCCATAATGCAATTTGTGGTAATTGAGTCTTCTGCCTGTGTGAATGTTGTGGTCTTTACTTTCACAGTGAACTGTGTGTGTGTGTGTGTGTGTGTGTGTGTGTGTGTGTGTGTGTGTGTGTGTGTGTTATAAGAAGACAGTCAGAAGGACGACCGCAGTGTTTCAGAAGCATGTG
>JAVQJF010016590.1:0-19075 GCA_036023855.1 Gadopsis marmoratus | reverse complement strand
GTCCGCATTTGTGTTTGGTAATTTTTTTCACTTTTTTTAATACCCACCAACCCCCCCCCCCCCCCCCTCTACTACAGGTATGGTTATGTTATGTTAGGGCCCTAAAGCAGAGGGTCGTTTTTTGAACATTATAAAACTGCATGCAATAGTGTTTACTCAGTTGGCCCCATTAAATTAGGAAACGTTATTAAAGAAATTACGTCAATCATTTATTTAGAGACGTTAAACATTGAATTGAGGGTTAAGCTAATATATAAACTAGCAGCAAAACGAAAATCCTTAAAACTCAGGTTGGTCCCGTTTTCGGCTGCTTTTGATGAGAGCTAGCTCAGGGTGGCATTATGTGTCGCTTACATAACATGTATTTACCGTCTGCTGCTGGAGAGACTTTGTGACTTATCGTATATACTGTTGGAAAACTCCCATTACATCCGGGTTGCTGCCACTGTTCTGTTGTCTAACTAGTCCATTAAAATTAAATATCATCAGCATGAAGACAAACATCTAAATCTCTTGGAAATCGTGTATTTTTTTTGTTGCATTTCAAAGTAAAAGTTCACAATGAATGAATTAATCTGTGGAGTTCCAGTTGCACCTACAATATTATTTATCGCAATTATTTCGATTGTAACAGTAGTTATCATGACAGGCCTACTCCCAGCAAGTGCAATATTTTAGTCTGTGTTTCTTGTACCAACAACTATCTATATCTAGTTAACAATGCCTTGCAAATATGGACATTTTAGTGTGACATGTCCTGATAACTGCTGGGTCATGCGTTATCTAATCCACGTTATTGGTAAAGATCATATCAATGTGACACTGTGTAATAACAAGGGTTGTTCAAAAGGCTCCATGTCTTTAAAGATTTAAATCCAAGTCACGTATTCAGCGCCTCCTTTAGCCGGACCTGTCTCTTAAACCACCAACCTCATCGTTGCTGATGGGTACAGATGGGTGCAGAAGATTGCCGACCTCCCTCAGGTACTCGAAGCGCTCCGCCTCCAGTTTCATCCTCTCGCTGTCCGTTTTCTCCACGGCCTCGTCCACCAACAAACGCACCCTCTTGATCTGGGATACCGTCAGGGCCTGACACCGTGAGGAGAACCACGTACAGAAATTAAGCATTTTGTTGGCTTTAAGTCCTAGTTGTCTTTTTTTATTTTTTTAGAGTTTAGTTTTACAAAATGCAAAAAAAAAAGGCTGCCACACAGGAGGGGATAAACGCTTAAGAGCACAGACAATTATACCGATAGTGCGTCAGCTGTTAGGGACTCCAGGTTCTGCGCTTCTTCAGGTATGGACTCATCCTCCCCGACTGGTTCCTTCCTCTACATTCACAGCACAGAAAGGTGTTAAGGAAGGCGAACATTACAAGATACGCCACGCTGTGCGGTGATGATGCTGCCATACCTTCATTTTCTCCCCAATGCTCTTGCTGCAGAGGTTCTTAGCTTTGTTGAGGTTGTCTGCAGTGAAGCGGCCTGTTGGGGGGGCAATCACAGTCAGTCAGTCAGTGTGTGTGTTGCAGCTGCAAGTTAGTTTTAATTTGGACACTGCGGCTCCAGCAGTGTCACTCGGTTTGACCTGGTGTTGGCAGCAGGAGGCCGGTTAGCTCCCCTCCCAGCCCCCCTCCCCCCGCGGTTGCCGTAGCGACCGATTTAAAAGGGACCAGCAATAAATTAACGATAAAGGGACAGAAAACATTCACGTTTTCAGTACCTGTCTGTCGAACATCCCATTTAAACCAAACTTCACCGCGGTCTCTCTCATGCAGTGCAAAACGATGATCAACATGTTAACAACCTGCCTTTGTTACTTAAATAGCAGCTGTTGGCGTGATGTTCGGGGCGCTGCAGGGCGAAGTGAAAGTGTTACAGGCTGGGATTGCATCAGACTGCGCGTTATTACCGGCATCACTGACCCAACCCTGCATTAGCCAATCATTTGTATCCATCAACAAGATTATGGAAACGTGTGGTTAACTAGTGATTGGTATCCGTCTATAGACACTTGATATTAAAGTTACTACAGTTAAATAAGTAGCGGACAACCAAATGGCTCATTCGGGTGGTGCTAGCTGCGCTAACGTTAGCCCCATCGCTCGGCTGTAAATCCTCCGCTACATTACAAACATCGTCGGTTCTTTTACGTCCTGTTAAAATAACGTAGAAGAAGTAGAGGAAGAGAAAATGCACCGAGCAGCACGGTCGCTGTTTCGGTGACGTTCGTTAACTTTCTGCGTCGAACCGCAGCGTCGCGTTAAGCTAAGTTACCGTACTGCGGCGGCGGAGGCGTTTCAAAGGACCGAATGGGAGACTGGCTCCTAAAAATGCGTCAAGTCTTTAAATGTTTTAGACGGGACAGGAACAGCAGCCCGTATTCGCGTTATAACAATGCAAATGCCACATTTTAATGGAAGTTGGCCGTGAGCTCCTCTCCGGTGGGTTACACGAACGCTACGCTAACGTTAGCTACCGCGCTAACGTTAGCTACTGTGATGCTAAAAAGATGCTTACATTTTCTCCACTCCGTATCTGCGCTGACCAGTTTGTCAACGAGTGTCACATCTTTAAACCTCTTCCTCTGAGTCTCACGGACGACTTCTGGGTCGCCGCCTTTGTCGGTCCGAAACAGGTCCAGATCGAGCACCATCTTTCCACGTTGCCTGAATGAGCTCAACGATCTCCTTCCTACAACCGGGTTGCCAGATCTTGTTGCTCAAATGACTATGCCCTGTCGTCACAATTTTGAATCGTTGAATGTAAAGTCCACAATTGACACACCAATCCCTCACTTAAAAACTATTTAAAACGCCATCTAATAGATATATTCAGATGAAGTCGATTACCAAATCCAGATTGGAGGTTTACCTCCAGCCTGGCAACCTACTGCATCGGCAAATCCTTTTCACTCATCGACAGGACAGACAGACAGATCGACAGATAGATAGATGTACTTTATTGATCCCATGAGGGAAATTGTTTTGTTACAGCAGCACAATCAGCAAAACAATAAGAATAAGCATAAATGAATCCCTAAAAATAATAGTAATAAGTGGAAATAAAAGTAAAACAAACAAGAAAGAGCAATATGAGCAGGAGCCTGCAAAAAAGGCAAAATGTACAGCTCTGGAAAAAATTAAGAGGCCACTGCAAAATGATCAGTTCTCTGATTTTACTATTTATAGGTATGTGTTTGAGTAAAATTAACTTTGGAAAATTTGGAGTGGTCTCTTAATTTTTTCCAGAGCTGTATATACAACATGTGTATGATATAAAAAGTATATACAGATGATAGTGCCACAGTGTGTTCATCTGTCACATGGAGGTGAGCTGTTATTGTGTTATTGTGGAAGGTAGGAAAGATTTCCTAAAGCGATCTTTTCGACAACAGAACTGAATGAGTCTGTTGGAAAACCAACTGTTCCTCACTGAATCAAACAACTCCAGGTTCTGTCAAATAATAGTTCAGGCCTTGTGAATGAGTTTATTGATCCTGTTGGTATCTCTGGTCCTGATGCTGCTCCCCCAGCAGACCACAGCACAGTAGATGGCACTAGCAACCACAGACTGGTAGAAGATCTCCAGCATCTCGTTGCACACATTGAAAGATCTGAGCTTCCTCAGAAAATAGAGTCTGCTCATCCCCTTCTTGTAGACAGTGTTGGTGTTGGTCCTCCAGTCCAGTCTGCTGTTCAAGTGGACACTCAAGTATTTGTAGTGCTCAACAGTATCACAGGTAATGAATACATCGTATATGAAAAATATGATGAGCCAAAGAAATTGTTTTAATCTTATTTTATTAGGGAATTAGAAGCACAAAAATACAACTCACATTTACCCACGTATAACCTGACATCAGCATAAAGTAAAGAAAATGATAGGGCCTAGAGATATGCACATGTATAAATAAACTATGAGCATACATGTACACAATGTTCCGGATGTACTTGAGGTGAACACTCAAGAGATGACTTCAATTTCTCATGTGTGAGATTAATGTTTATTCATGTACAATCCTTGTATTACAACTGTTTCATCTCATATTGCATTGCGACATCTCAAGAAAACAAACAGAAAATATCTGGTGAAGACATTAGTAAGATTTAGGTAGCTTTATAGACCATCACACACATTACTGGACGTTCTTTTTACAAATCCTTCCTGCACAAACACGTAGCATATTAACACATTCTAAAGGTTAAAGTGCAAGTGCATTGCAGCACAGCTGAGGCAGAGGCAGTTAGTTGGTTAATTGTTTAAGGGCACATCAGAAGAATTGTAGCTGTAGTTGCCCTCCAGCTCCTCCTGTCTGACCAGATCCAGTATGGGACCACCAAGTGTGTCTATCTTCAGGCCAACCTGTATCATACACTGGGCTGAGAACCACCATTAAGTCAGGATGTATGCATTCCTTTTTATTTGTGTTTAGTCCCCTCCCTGCACAGAGTGAAACCTCTTTGCCCTCATTGCCGTCCCAGCCTCGTGGATAGCCTGCTGCAGAGCTGCTCCGGCAGGTAACTTAGAAAAGTGTTCCTCTGAGATGTGGTCAATCTTCAAGTAAAGCCCCGGCCTGTGCAGAGCCACTCCATGGAGTTGGGAGAAGAGCAGCGGTAAGTCACTTGTCAGCGTGTAGTGAGATACCAGCCTCAGCTCAGTGGGAATGTCCGTTTCCTCAGAGTACTCAAAAATGGCCGCAATGTATTTTGACAGGTCCTGGCCCCTGGCTTTGGCTCGTCTCACCTCCTCTACAACAAGTCTGATGGCTGCATCAGACCTGAAGGCGTTGCAGTCCAGCAGCCCTCTGTCCGCCTCCTCATCTTCGTTGTCACCCTCTGGCTCTGGAGACTTGGGTCTGTGATTGAAGCCCGGAGAACAGATCACCAAGATGAAGTCGCTCTCCTGGATCTGACGGCAGTTCCAGGCCATACCGCCCTCCTCAGCCACGCTCAGCGAGTCCCACTGGTCCAAGCACACCTGGGAAGAACAAAAGAGACCACCCATCACAACATTAAACCCCACCCATATCTCATATTAAAGAGAAGAAGAAACAAGGAAACTGACAATATAAACAATAACTTTGTAAGATGTTGCAAAACTAATCTCCAGACATTTATCCTTTTTTGTATTTTCTAATTTCTTTCTGCCTGACCTATTCGACCAAAAAAACACCACAAGAGACAAAATCATTACCTGGGTGGCCATGTGCTGCTGTATGAAGGCCCCTAACTGCATGACAGCTTTGACATGAGCGGGGCCATCATAGCTGCTGTAGCAAATCAGAAGGCGAGGAGGGGTCAGCCTGTTTCTGGGCAATGGCATCGCTTCCTCCTGAGTCCCGCTCTCTTGATGCTGCTTGATGATAGCTGAAAGGATGACGAAAATAAATATGGTTGTATTTCAAAGATAGACCAGAGGCACAAGAAAGGATCTCTGTCAACAATGAATAACTTTCATCATTTATTTAATTAGCTGTCGTGAAATGCAAACAGTGATTTTACGTGAAGCATTTGCTTTGTCTTTGCACCTGGTTTCACGTCAAGTTTCTTCATCTGCAGCTTGGACCATCTCTTGATGAGAGCAGCCAGTAAGGCGAGCATGGCTACAACACCCAGGCACAGGGGAAGCATAAGAGCCAAGGAGGGGCTAGTGGGGAGTGACGAGGTGCCTTCTGAAGATTGGGGAGGTGTGAATACATGACAATTCAGTGACAGAGCTTAAAAAGATAGTTTGACATTTTGGGAAATGCATAGTTTGCATTACTGCTGAGAGCTAAATGAGCAGAGAGTCAAGAAAAGAAACGATTCCAGCCACCGGTCACCAGAAGATAGGAATAGCACATAACGTCCTGTAAAACAATGAAGTGTCATTTTTATATTTCTGTCTGCACGTGGATTTAACAAATAAAACACTGTGTTTATAACAGAGCTTTAGAGATGTTGGTGTACTTTTGAGTGTTGGAGAGACACAATATAGCTGTTTCCCCATAGTCTTTACGCTAAGCTAATCATTGTATAATTATTATTATATAATTAGCACCAGACACGAGTGCGGTGCGGATCTGCTCATCTAACCCTCGACAAGAAAGCAAATGATAATATTTCCCAAAATTTCAAAGCATAACTTAAAGGGATGCCAGAGTGATGGAACTGATCACATATGTGTTAAATATACATAGAGCATATTTATGGTCCACAATCTCCACAACAAAAAGTAAAGAGAGGTTAGCACAGCACCTAGTATGATACATTGCGTAGATCAGCAGCAACAAAACAACCTGCCGTACCGTTTTGAATGCTCATGACCCGAACATTGAACATTTTCCTCACTGCATCTACCTCGTTAGCTGCAATCTGTGACACAAGAAATGTTGAGCATGAAAATTTGCAGCAAACAGCTGCCTGATGAGAACGGTGGGAGTGAACCACAACAGTAGAGTACAAAACCAAAACAATGAGTCAAAAAAGGCTAAAAAGCTCCGTAGAGAGGCGCAGGTTCAGCTGATCATTCTGTGACATAAAAGTTGGTCATAAGTCCATAACAACTAAGCAAATTCTAGCCGCCGATGAAGTCCATAAGATGTGGTGGAAAGCTCCAGAAAAAAGCCAGGTAAGCAGTGAGTTCAGATAATTTTGTCAAACTACAAGAAATGTTGTTTCAAAACAAAGAAAATGAACAAATACAAAAATACAAAATTACAAATACATAGATTAGACTGGTATTTCACCTTTTATTAAACACAAGCCACCTGAGGTTTTCCCATTTAACTATTCATTTACATTTACCTAGTGTGTTAGACTGCTAACATTAGCTATTTAGCAATGAGCTTTTCCTAGACCTAACCAGACTTCGACCGCTTCACACATGTAGTTGTTACCATGACACCGAAGGTCTCATTTTGGGAGTCACTGACAAATGACCTGTTCTGTCATTTAGGTTGGAGAGCTTGCTGCTTCAGGTCGACGTTTGACAAATACTTGAAGAGTTTCCTTCTATTCATCTGTTGTTAGGTGTAATAAGACATGGATTAATACATTTAGCACTTCTTTGTATGACCTCAATGATGACAACTGGACGTATCCTTCCTGTTAGCTCTTTAGGCTAGCCTGTGTTCACATCCTAATATGAAGTTCAAACAATGTGACATCTGCTCATTACGAAATGTAGCTTCAAGTTAAGGACATGCAGGACAGAGACTTAGAGGGTTCAAGCTGCCAAAATATGTTTGACCAATTTAAAGTGCAGTCAATACTTTAATGCTGTTTCTTAGGGGAACAAATGTATTTAGGTGGAAAACAGCGATGGTCAAAAATCAAGTAGATTAGTTATAATCCACTTTTATTTTACCACACAAGTGTAGTTGGTTCCTTCTTGCAGGTCAGTCAGCTGATAGCTGTGGTGAGTTTTGTTGTTTGTGGAATTCTAAGGAAATGAAATGCACGTAATTATCAGATATTTCCGTACTACAAAGAGAAGCAAGCGTTTGGCAAAATATCAAGTTGGAAAAACTCACAGGTGTTATGTCTGTGTATTTCTTTATGCCATTTGCATAACACATTGAGAAGTAGCTTCTGATGCCCAGATTCGGGGGAGCCAGGTTAAAGGTCACAGTGATGGCAGTTGCTTCATGCTGGACCTCAATATGTTTGGGATACCAGTCTACAACCAGACCATAAAATACTGAAATATGTCAAGATGGGCAGGAGAAGAAACATCTCATCATGTGGTGGCATTGTGCCAGACTGAGAAAGTGAAACATTTCCTCTCACCTTTTTTGCACTGCTCAAGTCCGTTCTTCTCTGCACATGCTGTAAAGCCATAACGTGCACATTACTGTAAATTCACCTTTGTTTTAACAACAGACCTACCAAAAGATATGTGATGAAAAGTGCAATGTTTAGAGAGCATAATATGCCATACACCTGCACTACACCACTGTTTGTGTGTGTGCCATATGAGGGAATATCTAGCCTAGAGCTTAAAGAGGTCTTACAGCGGGTGGAGAAGATCTTACTGTGGTAGAACCTCTCCCACTTCTCAGGCACTGGCAGAGCCATGACGGTGACAGCATACTGGGACCCAAGGGAGATGCCGGGGAAAGGGTCCGACTTGTACACCTGCAGAATGCAGCGGCAATCATGACCTTGTTTTTCTTCAAACACGTCACACTTTTATCTGATAAGGTGAGATATGAGCTTTCAGGTATGCTTTATTAGTGGTGGAGGAGAACGACTACCTCATATATCATCTCCTATATATTGTTATATATTATCCATCCATTAGCTATACCCGCTTATCTTTGAGGGTTGGAGCGGTGCTAGGGCCAATCCCAGCTGATATACTTTTCTTATTCCTAAACAACGTGCCATTATTCTTACCTCCTTATCTGACGTTTTCATACAGTACCAAGTCAAACACAGTATGCAGTATCTTTGTAAGCGCACCACTCTCAAACACTGTACTCAGTAATGTGATGTTTAACTGTTAATGTGCATTAAATGTGGGTATGTGGAGATGTCGTAGTTATGAAAGTATGAGAGTATGGTGTCATGCATGATGACATGGTATATAAAGTCCCTCAGGACATTCATGGAACAAACAGCTCCATAAACAACAGACTTCCCTTGGGTCATAATGTGTTTTTGTATGGTGGGTGATTGTGATTTCTGTGCTGTTGTCCCTCCCTACCTGAAGGTGGTGCTGTTCACCCTGTTCTCTGTTTCGTTATTATGTTCTGTGTCAGATGGTGATGGGTGATTGGACGGGAGACTGAGGGCGCCTACGTTGAAAATGGCACCCATCCAGGCCGGCTGTGCTCCTCCTCTTTGCCTGACTCCCAACCAGACCGTGATGTGCTGAGCGGGGCTGTTTATTGGACACTATTTGTTGTCTTAGAGTTAATGTGTCAAAAATTGTTTGACACAGTAACTTTTAAGATGTGTAGTAATTGTAGGGGAAAGGCCTGTTTGTTTTTATTCCCATTTTTGTCCTGTTTTGTGTTCAGAAGTATTAGGTAAAGTAGCTGGGTTATATGGATTGTTTTCTTTATTATTTGGCAGTGCGCTCCTTGAAATATGAAAATATAATTTTTGTTCGGACTGCATCTGTGGTGGCACTCGTCATCCTTGTGAGCGGGAAAAGATGGGAGTTGCTTTGTTATGCTGTGCGCCAGTTTCCCCTAGGCTGGGTATAACACCCTTGACGTGGCTTCTCTTGTAATATTTACAGCTTTTGGATGATCAGTCAGTGTAAAATACAGCTGTTTCCTCTAAGGACACATGTTTCAGATTTTCAGGAGGATGATGTCACTGTGATGTCACCCAAAAATATAGCACAATTTTACAGTCACCAGGTCATAATTTGTGAGTTCCCAGGGGAATGTCTTTGCTAAAACAGGAGTGGGAAAGATTTAGGATCCACTCACTGGTCAAATTATTTGACATATCATATAAATAATAGAAATGTCTTTATATGAACAATATTACTTTGTTTGTTCATCTAAACTCAAAAGTAGCCGTGATCATTCCTGTGAGTAAAAACTGTGAGAACTCTGTAAAAAGAATGTGTTGTAAACAGCATACTAGACAGGCAAAGAAGCATGGACCAGTGGGGCCCTTCTTACCCTTTGAGCATGTGAAGCCGGGAGGGAGAGGTTGCGGTGGAAGAGAAAGAGCTGACAGGCAACACCAGATCCTCCCAAAGCCTGGAGGGACACCTGAAAGCCTCGCAGGAATGCAATCCCTGCAGCAAACACAAAAGAACAGAGTGAAGTTAGTGTCACGTACTCAGACGTATGTCAAACCCTCATATGAGAAAAGACTTTGGGGGAGGTAACTCGTGTCTGACACGACGAATGACTTTCTAAAATCAACCAAACAACTGTATGGCATCGGCTCACTTTAAAGACACGTGTGCTGAACAGAGAACATACAGCACACAGAAACCGGCTTTAAGCTTTGAGCGGCACACAACAAAACGTGAGCAGTCTTGTTTTTTATCATGTTAGTAAAATACAATCTATTTTCTCTTTTAAAGACACACAGAGAGCATTTTACACGCCTTCATGGTAAATGGACTCTTACTTACTTATAGAGCACTTTTAAACCGATGAAACGGTTCCCAAAGCGCTGTAACAGTAATCTCCTCACTTCTAGACTATTGCAACAGCATCTTCACCTGCCTCAACCAAAAACCCATTAATCAGCTCCAGACTGCAGAGAACTCAGCTGCCAGGCTTTAACAGGATCCAAGAGGAGGGACCACATCATGGCTGTTTTAGCCTCCTTAGTAAGATTTTAAGATCTTACTGTTGGCTTTAAAGGCCTCTCTCCACACAACTGACCCCATAGTCTGGTACGAGCCGGCACGCAGCCTGAGAGCCTTGGGCAGAGGTCTTTTATCGGTTCCCAAGGCATGACATATACGGGAGGTGACAGAGCGTTCACAGTCAGAGCCCCGAAGCTCTGGAACGAGCTACCCGAGGACACCAGGTCAGCAGAATCAGTGACCTCTTTTAAATCTTTAAAACTTTTATCGGAGAGCCTTACCTGATTTTGACTGTCCCCCCTTTTGATGGTTATATCTGTGGAATCTACTGTTACTGTTGGAAAATGTATATGATCTGCTTGTTGTGAAGGTGTTGCCTTGTGGGAAAGCACTTTGTTACATGTATTTAGAAAAGTGCTCTATAAATACAGATGATTATTATTATTAGTATTATTAAAATATAGGACGAGAGATATTTAGAGTAGTTGTCGATCTGTATCAACGTACCATAGTAACTGGGCTTCCAGGAGACAACAATGGTGTCATATTCGGGGTTTGGCTCATGTACAAACTCAATCTCCACCTCGTTTGGTGCTTGGACGTAGTGCTGACAAATTGTAGGGTCTCCTTCTCCTAGCAACTCAAAACACGGCCATGGAATACAACCTGAGGAGCAATAACAAGGATACATGTCAACGTGTTTCAGACATTCTCAGTACATTAGAATCTCTAACAGAGCGCAAGTCAGCATCCTTTCTGGATATCTACTGCGAAACTAGTGATATGATCACCAGTTCATTTTAGTTCATTAACTCACATTCAGTAAAATGATGTTTCTTTTTTTGAGTCACTTGTTCATTCCTTTCGGGGGGGACAGCACAATACTGAGCCTGTGGTGCTGTCATGCGGAAAACAACTTGAAGACCCAGTGGAGGGGTGAACTATGAACTTTTAATGCAGGACATGCAGGACAGAGACGTTGAGGGTTCAAGCTGCCAAAATTCTTGACCAATTTAAAGCGCAGTCAATAATTTAACGTAGTTTCTCAGGGGAATTTGTTCACAGTCGTGCAGACCCCCAGTGCAGCCTGTCTGAATAAGACTTACTTCCCAACGCTCTGATAGAGTTAAAACCCAGAGCCTTCTTGACATCAGCTCTGGTTATTCTGCAGTATTCACACCCAGGTCCCCCCTGCAGAGGAAAAAACAAACGTAGCACTTTCAACTGCATTTCCACCCATGCATATTGAATGTTGTTTGCAAACCATTTCACGTCGGGTGAACAACTGGACAAATAAAGGTCACCTCATTTAAAAATGCATGAAACTGCAATGTAGGAATACTGCTATGGAGGCACAAAAACAGATGAATGAACACAGCCGTACACACCAACAAGAACAGGTGGCTTTTTTGTTAACCTGAACTTAAACATCACATTGGTTCATGGTGGAAACAACTCATGGTGGAATTGTTGGGTCTGTACATATAGAGTTGGCTTGGACTTGCTCTATATTAACAAGTGCTATGAGATAACTCTGTTATGATATAGCGCTATGTAAATAAAATTGAATTGCTATCTATTTTTAATAATATTTGTGATTGTTTTAAATAGTGAGTCTATGTGTGTGTTGACTGTTTGGTGACTGAATTGTCTTGTGATATCATACTGTATATATATATATATACACTATATGGACAAAAGTATTGCGCCACCTACACATTACACTTACAGGAGCTTTAATGACATCCCATTTGAAATTCATAGGCATTAATATGAAGTTGGTCCCCCTTTGCAGCTATAACAGCTTCCACCTTTCTGGGAAAGCTTTCTACAAGATTTTGGAGCGTGTCTGTGGGAATTTCTGCCCATTCATCCAGAAGAGCATTTGTGAGGCCAGACACTGATGTTGGACGAGAGGGCCTGGCTCGCAATCTCCATTCTAGTTCATCCCAAAGGTGTTCAATGGGGTTGAGGTCAGTGCTTTGTGCGGGCCAGTCAAGCCTTCATCCAACCATGCCTTTATGGACCTTGCTTTGTGCAATGGGGCACAGTCATGCTGGAACAGAAAAGGGCCTTCACCAAACTGTTTCCACAAAGTTGGAAGCATAGAATTTTCCAAAATGACTTGGTAAGATGAAGCTTTAAGATGTCCCTTCACTGGAACTACGGGGCCATGGTCAACCCCAGAAAAACAACCCCATAGCATTATCCCTCCTCCACCGAACTTGACAGTTGGCATAATGCAGTCAGGCAGGTAACGTTGTCCTGGCATTTCGCCAAACTCAGACTCGTCCATCAGACTGCCAGATAGAGACACGTGATTCGTCACTCCACAGAACACGCTTCCACTGCTCCAGAGTTCAGTGGCGGCGTGCTTTACACCACTCCATCCAACGCTTGGCATTGTGCTCGGTGACTCCACTCTGTAACTTTACGTGGTCTGCCACTTCGTGGCTGAGGTTCCTAAGTGTTTCCATTATGATTTTATGCACCTATGGTAATGGGACTGAATGAAACACCTGAATTCAATGATTAAGAGGAGTGGCCCAATACATTTGTCCATATAGTGTATAGTACATGTAATTTGTTTTTGGGTTTCTCTGGCAAAAGTGATCTTGATCTCACTGAAACTAACTGAATAAATAAAGCTTAACCAGATAACAACTTCAAGTTGGGAAAAATCATGATATACAAAGATTTGTCAGCTGGTAGACATTTTCTCATACCGTTCCTACTGAGATAGCTATCCCTTTAATATATCTGGGTCTATTAGGCCAGAGCAATGATGCAATTTCTTTTTTTCTGGTATTTCTATTTAGGCAAAAACAGACTTTCCCGTTTAGTTATTTAATCGATACAAAGTGATTTTCTGGAAAAATTCCAATTCAACATTCAATTCAAAATTCAAAATTCAACATTCCAATATATATTACTACTACAATATAACATTTCACATTCTGTCATTTAATCATATTTCCCTCCCCTATTGCTTCTGAACATAGGTTCTTGGAAAAAACTGTTTAGAAAAGCTAGAGATTAATTGACTATAGGCTCCCTGTATAGGTTGTGACGTCACCGAGGGCGGTGAGCAGACCGCCAGCTGTGATGCCAGTGTGGGTACATGAAGAGACCACTCAGACAACGACAGGTTTCAGTTTAAGATTTCTCCATTTTCCAATACACCGCAGTAGCAATACCCATCACCATAGTCTCCTCTCCCTAACCCATCCTCCCCGACTGTCTTTATTCCCTTTTCCCATGTGCCCTCCCCTCCGTGACTTCCTCTGTGTCATTAGTTCAGCTGTGCAGCTGCCAGAGTCCCGTGACGGCCCGGCTGCTCCTGAGGCTGTAATCCTGCCCGTCCGTTGCCATGGCAACCTGTAGGCCAGTCTGCAGCCACTTTACACGGACATACTGGCCGTCTAGGACCCGGCCCCTCGTGACATCACAAGGTGTTTATCAATAAACAATCATATTCTGTCTTTCTGATGTGAATTTAGAACTGAGTGTCAGTGCGTGTGTCTCACCTCATCACAGTGGAGTGGCGGGCATCTTAAATGGCACAGTTTTTTCCCGTTCACACAGTGACATGACAGGCAGCCCTCCTCCCACTCTGATCCTGCCTGGCTCACACACACAAAAACACAAACACTATTTATATTCACTCACTAGACCTTTTGAAATGGAGGTAAAATGATTAACAGCTTGTTAATCTTTCCTTCATGCACATTCACATTACTATCTCACCGCAGGTTTGATGTGCAACTGATCATAGCTCAGAATCTATTTCTTCAGTAAATCCACTAAAGCTCTGGCTGTACCCTTGTGCATATTTTAGGTTATGGAGGCCCATTGTGGTCCTGTAATTGTAACAACACATAAGACAGACTACATTGTATATTTTGTATGACTGTTAGCTATCGTAGTCATTAACAGTGCTCTGTTTTACACATACAAAAGCCCACTGACTAACACTAAGCCATTTGCCGTAATAGTCATGAGGTAATTGATTACAAAAACATAGTTCTTCTTTAGATGGACATTAGTCATCACCAGCTGACAGACACAGAGAGAGAGAATGGGCAGGCAGAAAGAAAGAGACAGATAGGCAAAATGATGGAATAGATGAAGGGAGAGAAATAAAGAGAGAAAAATTAAGACTGACTGGGACTATGGAAAAGATGAAAAGGGATGGAGAGAGTGAGAGATTGAACACGAATCCTGTAAAGAAAGCAGAAGCGAGATACAGTGTTATAAGAGGGGAAAAAAAGAAAGCGAATGAAGGAGAGAGAAAGGCCTGAAGAAGATAAAATCAAGAGGGGGGGATTTGACCTTGCATCAGTGTATGATTAATTCTTATAATCCTATAATATCGCCACCATAAATAATTCCTGGCAGACTTGCTCAGTTGCTGGATTTCTACAGCATTTCCTACATAATTGATGAAGCTGAGGACTGGAGAGGCATTGTGGTGTAAATGGCTCATGAGGCATGTCACTCATCTTAATAGGCCCTTCTTTATGAGTAAATAACACAATGGGATTGAATGGAAGGGAACGTAAACACCACACTAATGGTAAGGTTCTGACATATGCCAAAATGAGGCAGACACAATGGGCACAAGCTGCCAAGTTAGCTGTGTAGCAGATATCTGTTTATTTTTGGTGTAGGCTAGTGAATGTGAGTGAGTGTACCTCATGCAGGATGCCCTGGTCATTGCAAGGGCAGAGGGCGGGGATGACACACCCCCCCCCTGTGTTACGGTAAAGCCCCTCCCCACACACACAGCCCTCGCCGGAGTGGCTGCAGTTGACAGGAGAGGAGTAAATGTCCTGGCAGCTCCTCTCGCACAGCAGGACCTCCTCTGACATGCTCCTCCTCCACTGCTCCCCGACAGGACATGCTGTGGAGGAGGAGGAGGAGGGGGAATGACGTGAGATAAATGAAAATTCAGGTGTCAGGAAGCAGATAAGAAAATAGAAAGAAAAGGGAAGATGCGACGGGAAGATGGTAGGTTGGAGAGGGGAAAATGAAAAAGTGAAGATGAATGATGAATTGATGGTGTAAAGGGAGTATGTGGAATCAAATGGTGTGAACAGAAATTTCAATATTTCTCTGTCTTGCTGTGACATACAATTACATTTAATATTTCAAAACCATTTTATAACCATAGTAAATGTAACACCAATTGACCAATTGCTAAACCCTTTCCCATGGACAACGATTATCCAATGAATCTTAGCAAGCTGGGCACAGTAGGCCTACAATTCCAAGTAGGAATGTAGTAAGAGTGCAGATCTGCATTAAAAGCATTACTACACCCAGTCTAATACTTGCAATGCCAACTAGTTAAATTAAATTCAGTTTTATTTATATAGCACCATATCATAGCAAAGATATTTCAGGTCACTTTTTCATATAAAACAGGCCTAGATGGATTCTTTATTTGCAGAGACCCAACAGTTCCCACCATGAGCAAGCACTAGGCAACATTGGCAAGAAAAAACTCAAAAGCAAAAGGACAGAGAGACAGGAGAGAAAGCACATAACTATGGGAAAGGGAAGAATTTGAGTTAGCAACACGCATTAATGGGATAGATGGAGAGGGAGAGGAGCTCAGTGCATCAAAGGGTGGCTCAGGGCTCACCTGAGTCAGCCCCACTTAAGTCTTGTCAAAGAGGAAAGTCTTAAGCCCACTCTTAAATGTGAGGAGGGTGTCTGCTTCCCAAACACAAACTGGGAGCTGATTCCACAGGAGAGTAGCTTGAAGACTGAAGGCTCTGGCTTCCATTCTACTTTTAAAGTCTCTAGGATCCCCAAGGAGCCCTGCATTCTGGAAGCACAATGCTCTAGTGGGGTAATAGGGTACTATGAGCTCTTTAAGATATGATCGTGAGAGCTTCTTAAGAAGAAGAAGAAAAAGGGATGTAGATATTAGAGAAACTATATCTTCAAATAATGTGTTTTGGAGGTGCTTGGGGCCAAGTACAATAACTTCAGCTCTTTGAGTTTAATGTTAAAAAATTGCATGTCATCCAGGTTTTTATGTCATTGAGGCATGCTTGAAGTTTAACTAATTGATTTGTTCATCTGGCTTGATTGATGAATATAATTGGTTATCATCTGCATAACAATGAGAATTTATTGACTGGTTCCTAATAATATTGCCTAGAGGAAGCATAAGGTGAATGGAATTGGTCCAAGCACAGATCCTTGTGGAACACCTTGACTAATTTTGGCATATACTAGTAGTGACAATATGCTTTTTCCACACCCTGCAGTGATGTTAGTGGTACCACGGTACAGTACATACAGATGAAGCTGTGATGTTTTCACTCCACAAAGCCTCAAGTCTTTTTCAATCAGGTCAAATCTAGTTTGGAATTGATCTTTAAAGAGTTTGGGCAGTATTTCCTTTAGCTTTTTGAAAGCAAAAACACAAGCAAAGGACTAAGAAATGGATTCAACAGTGTATTTATCTGCTTTAACATAATATGTAATTGCATGTCTAACTAACTAGCTTAATACTGATGTTATAGTGACTGTGAGTAACTTCCAAAGCCAAAGAGCATATCATTAGCTAACTACATTATTTGGGGTTACAACAGGGGTTTAAGAGTGAAAGAGTGCCCTGCCCATAACTTTGTTGTGATATGGCGCTTATAAATAAAATTGAATTTAAATAGAATTGAACAAGTTATGTAAAAAAATGTGTAAACATACTGTAGCAGCCAAACAGGGTTTGGAAATGAAACCGTCTGATCTTACATTATAATACTAGGACTAAAAAGCTCCACAAGAACAATGCTGATTCTTTCCATGTCTTCTACATGGACCATGTAGAACGATGCTAATTCTTTGCCTGACAAATGCAGTTTTAGCCAGAGTCTTTTAGCATTATATCATGCATGTAGCCATCATGTGCATATGTATGACCCCTTTACAGGATTCTCATTTTAAAACAAGTCAGCTGGAGGCAGGGTCTTCAACCAACTCATGAAGCTAACATTATCTTAGTTAGATAGATAGCTAGCTAGCTAACAGTAAGTAAGGGCAGGCTAGCTAGCTAGCTAAAGCTAATAAAATCTGCCAGCAACAGTTGTCATTTCAGTTGACAAAATCAACAGTCACTGGTTATAAATAAGAATCCTACTTTTGTCTATCTGTCTGAAATCAAGTACCCATTGGTCCAAAAATGACTAGGAATTGCAAGTGGTAAATCTGCTACGGTTATCATAAACTGCACCTGCCGTGCGAAAATGGAAAGCTTGCTAAGCTTTCCAGGACTTAGCAAACTGTCAATTTACATAGTATTTGCTTTTCACACTGGCGGGAGGGTGAGGGTTCCACACTGCCGGAAAATTTATTGTTATTGTTAATACTATCATTTATGATGATCAACAAAATAACTCCTGTCACCCCTCTTCTCACTCACCACAATCAGGGGCCATGCAGGTCATAGTGCGGTGGTCAGGGCCTTCACATGGGGCCCCTCTGTACTGGCTGGGCTGCAGGAGGTTTCTGCTGGAGCTCTGTTGCCCCTTACCACAGCTTGCTGAGCACGGACTCCACTGGGACCAGCTGGCCCACTCACAGTCCACTGCGGAAGGAGAAGATGGGAGAAGAATATAAACACATTTAAGTCGTTGTTAGTTTTACCTTCATTAGCCTGCAGCAGTAAAGTAGCATATAGGAAATATTTGTCATCTGTGGACTATTCCTCAGCTCGCCCAAATATAACTACAATTACAGGTAGTATGCCCACATTGTTTTTACTAAAGCCACCTACTAGAAATAATGCTGAAATAGGCAACAGAACAAGAACCCAATATCAAAATAAAATTATGCACAAAGTGCTGTAGATTTTTTGTGTGATGTGTAATTTTTGGACAATGTCTCACTCCTTGCTATGTTTGGTTTCAGAGGTCCCTTGGAGAAAATAGAGCATTAATGGGAAGGTATGATAGAAAAGGAAGAGAGATAAAGACAGGAAAAGTGAAAACGAGAAAACAAGACAAAGGACTCACACACAAATACCAAACATATGTTTCTATTATTCCTTCTCTTTGAAAGAGACAGTGTTGGGCGGTAAAGAAAAAAACCAGTATTTGTCAATCTGGGTTTATTAAAATTTTTTAATAAATTCTGACTATTGGTCATGAAAACAATTATACTCATCAACTCCTTTGCAGAGATTTTTGGAAACACAGACTCAGACATGAAAACAAAGTGTGGCATCCCATGGAGAATGCCGTGTTTCCATGATTGGTCACGCCAGAAGGCACTTCCCATAGTGAGATACCTCACTCGGTTTTCAGAGAAATCCCTGGTAACCAAAAGTTATGATGGTTAATGTGTATCCAATTGAAAAAGTAAGTGCATGCTGTGCAGTATTTAATAAAATTGTACTATAAAAAGTAAAGGGAGACTAACTGCTCCACAACTGCTATCTGCTATGCCAGGGGACTCCTTTCTGTGTTAACCTTTAGTCAGACTTTTTTTTAAAAAGACTATTTTTATTTAATGTAATTTCATTACTTATTTAGAATTCTTAAAATTATATACAAAAATAATCCAGTAACACACACTAGAAATAATTAAATACACACATTTTACATTTACTCTAATCACTAAGACAAGCCTGTTTTTAAACACCTGTGTGCCATTATTTACTAGTATATGAGCTGTTGTTCATTCATTCATTCATTATCCATACTGCTTATCCCGAAGGGTCGCAGGGGGGGGCTGGAGCCTATCCCAGCTAACATTTGGGCGAGAGGCAGGGAAACACCCTGGACTGGTCGCCA
>JAVQJF010016570.1:0-39828 GCA_036023855.1 Gadopsis marmoratus | reverse complement strand
TAATAGTGGAAGTCAATCAGGCCTTGTCTTTCCACTGTGTCTCTGTGTTTTACTAAGATGGAGTTGACAAGTTAAAAGGTGGAATACAAGTTAGAATATAATGCAGAGAGTGAGACACTAAGAGATACAGTATAGTACCCGAGGCAGGGCAGGAATGAAGTTTCAAGTCAATGATCCAGGAAAGAAGGACATGATGTGCTATGTTATGGAGACAGGATCAGGGAATAGTAGAATGTTTCTTTTATTTTAACCAGTCAGTGTTCAGGTGATTTATATCAAACATTGATAGAAGAAGAAGGAGAAGGCAATGATGGATGTGTCAACAGTAGAATTTTGTGATGACAATTAACATGAAACATTATGAGTTTAATGACGAGGTAAATCTGTGTGTGTGTGTGTGTGTGTGTGTGTGTGTGTGTGTGTGTGTGTGTGTGTGCAGCATGCAGGGGTCCATCCATACCCAGGCTGTTGTGTTCTGGCTTTAACTCTGATTCAACCAATGACAGCTGAGCTCAGGACATCAGCTGACTCACACAGGTAAACACTACTGTAATGAATATGCAGTGCGCATGCCCAGGGAAGTGGGGGCATGACGGGAAATAAAATGTACTTGGTTGATAGAGTATCCACGAGAAGGAGTTCAGTAAAGTTGCACAGACAAAACCCCACGGCGTCGGCTCAAATTTTACAAATATAATATATGTCAGTAAGTTAGACTACTACAGACATTAAACTAATCACCTCCTGGCTGCAGCTCTGTATTAACACACCACAGTGCTACTGGCCTGCTCATCGAACTCTCGGCAACAAAGTGAATAAGTGTGTTTCTGGCCTGTTGTGGAAGCTCGGATCCTGCAGACATAACTAATGACATCAGTGGTGGCTGCATTCCATCTCCTGTGCCAGGAAGCAGGTGATGATAACTGGTCACACCTGTGCAAGGGAAGCTGTCCAGAATATGAGAAGCCGATGGTGAATGAACAAAAACCAAACGCTAGTTTTGAAAACCTGGTCTGTGCACATTTTTCTCTTGCAGGCTCAGCTTCAGGCTTGCCTACATTTTCTCGTACAACCTCTTCCAGTTCTGTGGACACACGTGGATACTGGCTAACACCATAGCCAGGTTTCTCACATTTGGTCAAGGTAAGGTTTAACGCAGCAAACCACTAAGTTTCACAGTCCAGCAAATCAGAGTTAGACAGCCCAGTGGACTCAAACAGGACGCAGTTCTGTAAAGTATGGATTTGCATCCGAAGGTTTCTAGGCTCAGAGACAGCAGCTCCTTAAATCATTATTGGTTTTAAGTGAGGAGAGGAGGCATATGTTAGTCTGATAAATGGCCATATTTCACCTTGCAGATGCTTTAGCAGACACATTTTACTCTGTTGGCCTTGTGATGAGTCTGTGCCAGCTGCTCTCCATCCTGGAGCTTTTCCATATCGCAGATGGGATCGAGAAAGCCAGACTCCTCCCTCGCTTCGTCCAAGTGCGTATCACAGCTCAACCTGTCGATGGAGTTTCATTTTTAATAAGTTGCAAGTTCTAAAATGCTTAAATGTGTAATCATGAGCACTTTCTCCACGTGAAGCGGTTGCTGGATTGGTCGGTTCGTGCCATCTGTTTTTCAGGTTATGGAGAAGAACCTCCTGCTGATCATGGTCATCATGCTGGAGGAGATCCAGAGTAAACCAGTTGTGTGTGTACAGTTGTTCTTGTGGAACATTCTGGACCTCCTACGGTATGCACATACTTTACTCTTCATCGCACTTCATCCATCCAGTTTGCGCTTTATGTGATATTGCCAGCTATCGCAGGTCGTACACTAATGCAGGAGCACCAGCTGCACTGCTGTCTATTTATTTCAGATATTCAATACTTGGCCAAAATAGTGTTTATTTTCCCCCACTGGAATCAGAGCCCAAGGATAATGATGGAGGTCAGTTTGGGTATATTTATCTGTCAAATAGTCCAAAGCAAGATTTCTCGATGATTAGGCCGTTCTTAGTGACGTCGGCAGTGAATATTCATGGTCCTCAGAGGAGGAATTCACTTAATTTTTGGACACATCACCAACCCTCTCACCAACAATAGCAAAATCATCCATATTGTAGCCTCTAAGGCATAACATGGTAAAACCTGATATTGGGCCTGTATCAAGTTATTTTGGAATATCCCCCAACAAAACATAATATAAACTAAAATACAGTCACAAAGGCATCAGACTTGATTTTTACTACCTCTTTTGTTGATACTGAACAATAGTCGTGCAAATTCCCTAACTAATTTATAATTAATCAAATTACTAAAAGCCAAGTGCCCATGTTGCTCGGTTGGTGTTAGAAAAACAAGTATTATTTTTCCAACAGTTGGTAGTCCAGAAAAGCCCTGCAGAAAGTGCTCCCTTTGTGAAGCTTCTAATATTCAGGTTTTGGGGACATTGGGTGCGATTCCACACGATGGTCATTGTGGTGTTGTATTACATTGAAAGATGTTTCTGATGTTTTGTCCACCCCTTCACCTTTACTTACATGAGGTGTGCAGTTACAATCTTAGAAACGCCTTCTCATCATATGCATTATTCTAAAAGAGAGATTTAAATGGAATTCAGACATTCTTGGTCTTACTGTCGCAGTAATAAAATCACACTTTTCTCATTAACAGCTGGGATGTGGAAACACAGAAGCATCACTAAAGATAAGTCAGACGGGGCAGAAACACCATCTGACTGGTTGTAAACAAGCCAACAGCGTCTGAACTCTAAAGCACTTTGTTTCGAGGAGAATCCAGCGTAGCGATGTAGTCAGGAGCTAAATACTATGACCTAAATACAAAATACAACCCTTCAAAGACATCACTAAAGAAATCTTAAGCCTGAATGGATTTATTCTTTGGCTACTTGCGGCCCATAAAACCAAAGCCATGAGTGTAAAAAGGCTGCGGAACCGTGTAGAGCTGAGGGACCTGCAGACTGATAATTCTCTGCAGAGTCGTCACTACAAGACACTTGTTTGACGTCACAGAGTCATTTAATCACTTGTTAATTTAAAAACATAGCATAGATTAGTACAGCTTTCAAATGCACAATGTAAAATTGGGGTTCAGGCGCTCTCCACTTGGAGCCTGTAAAGAATCTGGCTTCAGAACTTGGAACTAACCGTTTGTTGAAGTCAGGCTGAATATGTCTGAAGTGGCATGAACACAGAGCGTTGTATCATGGATTATAGTGAAGCGGAGTGTTGAGGAATAGACTTTCTAAAAGACACGGAGAGAGCTGCAGAGTGTCTTGGTGAACAGAGGCCTGTCTTACTATGATAAGTAAAAGCCTATGCTTACTAACTGATCCAATCATCAGTCAGTTGTTGTGTAACAGTGTGGTCTTAGTTGGAAACCTCAGTTAATATGTTGATGTGTATTGTCTGACAGCTACCCACATGAGCTGCTGTGTGTCATGGATACACCCTCCAACGCCATGCTGTGGGCCCGCTACACACTCTGGATCCCTTTATACGTCCTGTCAGTGGCCACCGAAGGTGACGCAGTCATTTCATTAACTTCAATTTTACCATCAGATTGTGAGACTGGCAGTTTTACAAAAAATGGCCAAGCATGTTTCAGGCTGCATCTCATGATATTTAGGATCATGACAGGACAGTTACACTGTAGCTGACCTCACATATGAGCTGCCTTAATGTGCCAGACACTGGTTTTGCACAAGGAAAGTAGTGTGCGCATACAGGAAATGAGTTGGCAAAGCAGAGCCGATGATAAAATATCAGGAAGTGTGTGAGGAAAGTACATTCCAGCCTCTGCTGTGTGACAGAACACGCTGCAGGCAGCTGTGAAGCTCTAGTGTATCAGTAGCACCCAGGCGGTGGTCAGATAACTACTCCAACTGACAGCGTGGTGTCCGTGCAAAACACCACATCCACTATAACTTCACCAAGAAATGTTCTTTACTGGACGGCAGCAGCAGGTTTTATAGGAATCCTTTAGACACGCTCTCATCTGGGCATCAAAGAACATGCTAAACCATTTCCATTCCAGTGTTTCTTTGTTTTCCTCAGGTGTCACTATATACCAGGCCCTGCCTTATGTTGAGCCGACAGCAGCAACCTCGTCCACAGCGTCAGCACCCTTCCACATCCCCTTCCTCCTAGTGGTCTGCCTGCCCGTTCTTGCTCTCGGTAAGCAAAGTTAGCCAGCGTTCAGACTGAAAACAGCAATGTGTCGGACTGCAGTGGTGAGCACACTTTGAGTAGCGGACCCAAGAGTTCAAAGGCTTATCCAAAACACCGTACAGCAGTTTATAGTACAATGAGGAAGGATTCTATAATTCTATAGTCAAGATGATGTCATGCAGTGCTATCATCTGTAATGTTTTACTAATCTCTATAAACAGATATCTGCATATGAATGTTAGCAAGGGACAAGACTTTCGTATCGGAAGCGTCCTGGTTCCCATTTGCAGTCTGAGTAGTACTGACCAATCACGTTTGAGCGAGCTTTAACCCGACAGTCCATGTGGACAGCAAAAGAGGTGGAACAGACTGGTTGAAATACGATGGGTTCTGAGATTGCTAATCAGACTGTAAACAATGACTGGTGCACAGAAGAGGAAGTTTCGGCCTGGATTTAACAGTTATCTGTTATCTGGAAATCTGCTGGCTACACCAGACGCCCCGAAACATTGGCCATTGCACCCAGAGACTAAATTGTCTATTATAAGACTATGGGCTCCAAGACTGATGTTTTACCAACCAAAGAGGAGTGAAACTTGCTACTAAACAGAGGAAACCCATTACCCTCCTATTCTCTTACACTTTTATCATCAATGTTACACCTTCGGTCAGCCTGCCGGGCCAAACCCTACTGGAATAACTGATGTAAAACAACAGATCTTACAATGAGTTTTAGGGGAAGATACGTGCTGCAACTATTTCTGGGTGAACAGCAGCTGTGAGCAGCTTTCTGGAGTCTTGGCGTCACAGTGAGGTTGCCAGGTTTGGTACCATCAGAGACCAAACCCTGTGTTCACACGCCATCTCTGACAACTGCTTCAGCCACAGACACTGCAGGGATGGATGTTTGTTAGGAAATAGTTCCAGCATGGAACTCCTCCTAAAACCACAAATTGTTGTCTTCAGCCATGCTAGTGGCTGTTGGGATGACGTCACTCCATCAGTCCACTGCTTTGGACCAGACTGAAATCAACAACTATTGGATAGATTGCCACGACATTTTGTAGATACATTCATGACCCCCAGAGGATGAATCCTACTGTCTTTGCTGAGTACCTGAATTGTCTTCTAGTGCCACCAGCAGGTTGACATTTTAATTAGTCCTATACTTAATGTCCAAATGCTGTACATGCAAAACGAATGACGTTCCCATCAGCATCAACTGTACTTTGCTAATTGGCAAATGTTAGCATGCCAACACACTAAAGTAAGATGGTGACAATGGTAAACTTTTTACCTGCTACACAGTATTTCTCTCTCAGCCTCACAGAGCTGATAGCATGGCTGTTAACATCTTCCATGGTGATCAGTGAGGTGTATGTTTTAACTCTGAACATAGCCAGGTTAGCGGTTTCCCCCCCGCTTCCAGTCTTTATGCTAAGCTAGGCTAACAGTCTCCATACTTTACCTCTGTACACATAAACATGAGAGTGGTATCAGTCTGCTCATCACTTTTGGAAAGAAAGCATATAAGGGTATGTCCCAAACAGTAGAACTAGTCCTTCAAACTGACAGTATTGGGATTAAACCTTATAGAATAAATATAGGAACTGTCAGTCCTGACTTGATTGACAGGCTACTGGTAAATTACTGAACTGGTAAGTCAGGCTGTAGTCCAGCTGAAAACTGTTTAGAATAATTGAGTTGTGGCTCATCATGCTGCAACATGTAGCAACTCCAACCAAAGACACTACAGTACCTGTATATATTTAAACACTATCTGCACAAAGCATGAGATAGATTTGTGCCATAAATACAAAATGACTACAGACTTGCTGTTTCTCATTCTCTAACACTAGTGTTGTCTCTCCAGGAGCCTCTGTAACAGTCTGGCAACTGCTGAAAGAGAGACAACACCACCTGGAGAAATGGAACAAGAAGATGAAAATGAAGTGATTTCTTAAAGACCGACCGGACCGTCTGGATGGCTTCACTCTTTCGGGATCTTCCTCTGAAGACCATATTTTTTTAAAAGTCAACGGGGACTTATCAAAATCGTTTTACTTTTCAAATTCAGTGCGTTTGATGATAATCCAGACACGTGATCTATGCCAAGAGCCACAAATTCAAATTCACACCATTAAATGTTTATTTGATGAACTTTTAATGGGCATATATTGACAGAGCACATTCCTCTTGACGCCGTCGTTCCCATATGTGGGTCGTCTGCACACACTCGGAGCACTGTACGTCCAGCATTCCCTGTGTTAAAGCCCCAGCCGTGTCTGTTTGAGGAAACGCTGATTGCGTTGCCATGGTAACAGTGTGCCGTGGCTCCCCTGGCTACCAGCCGTATGCTCTGGTCCACACGGCTTTCTTCTTGAACTCAGCGGAGGACTTCAGGGCCAACAGGGCAGCTGAAACGGTCAGATAAACCACTCTGAGCATTTCCACTTCATATTCAAACAGAGTTCTTTGCTGTGAGATAACTCTGTTATGATATAGCGCTATATAAATAAAACTGAATTGCATTTCTGCCAAGAATGTTGCATTTGCTCTTTAAACATGTCAGTGTACAAGGAAAGACAGGCTGTGTGTTTCAGGTTGCACCTGTATGGGTTTCTGCTGGTTACGGCTAACGCTGATTTTGTGTTTCAAAAATACAGACATCCGTGTTTCCTCCACTCTGGAGTCTCTTCAACAGCTCTGTTTACATTCAGTTTCTCTCCAAAACCTATTGTGTATACCCTGGACGCCTAACAAACATGGTGAATGCATTAAACATTTACAAAGACCAATTTGTGTATATTTTGAAACCTGCATGGTCTATGTTATTGATGCATTATGAGAACTGGACACCATCTCATTCCAGTGGAAGCTGCACAAACAGTGCAAAGGTTTCCTCTTCCTGGTCTGTTTCTGCGTTTTGCCTTCCACTACACATGTGAAGTAGCCCACCAGCTCTGCCCAAAGACTTAACGCTGAGCTGACGCCATGCATGTTGAAATAGTCTTTTTTATAGACTACAGAAAGATTTGCAAATTGTTTAAAAATTCACAATAAAAACAGTAATAAGTGACCTGTCTAAATGCTTTTTATGGACCCAGAATTTGTAATTACACAGTTTGGCCACTTGGGGCGGGGGTGGGGGGCTGTGGTAAAACTGAGTTATCGTATGCGTTACCTTTGGCTGTGCTGATGGTCGTGGCCGACAGACTCTGTTCAGGACCGTCTGTGACACTGAGAAGCCAGTCTATGAACTGAGACACACAAACACAGCCAGGGTGATAACAAACTGCCCCACTGTCTTTCAAATTAAAATACACTAATCCAACACACTAACCTTGTGTGTCTGGCTGCTCCAGGGCTCTTTGTCCAGGAGCAGAGCCAGGCTACGGGGCATTCCCAGCAGGCACTGCGGCAGGGCGTGAACAGTGAATGACTCCTCACCGTACAGACTGTGTTGTAGAATATGGGGTTTGGAGCCGGGTTGCCATGGGAACCACTGGGCCCTAATGCCAAGGAGGAGGGGCATGAAGTGGTCACCCCAGGAAACTACAGCAGCAGCAAAAACCTGGAACAGGAAGTCTGTGGCCTGCAGGAAGATAGAGGAAGTTCAGCTTAACTAGTCAGAATATGAAATACTGTCTGTAGAGTCTGAGCAGAGGAACTTTCCAGGACATTTTTAATGATCTACTATATAAACAACAACACATTGGGTTCTTATAACACCAATAGTATGGCTGTCATATTAGGCATCCTGATTCAGCAGCCAGTTTCTTTTAGCAGCCAAAGATTATCTTGGTTTAAAATACTACAAAAGAAAAAAATCCAGTATCTCTGATTCTGCTGCATCTATTTTGATCCTTGCTTTGTACATACTTTAACGGCATATATTGATTTTTTTTACTGTCCATTAGGAGTCATGGCAGTGCTAAATTGGCGGAATACTCATTTAAAGACATGATCATTAGGCAATGTGACTAACTGAGAGTGGAATGGGATCACGGTCAGGAAACGACAAACATGTCCCGGTGGTGGACGCTGTGTTTTGTTTAACCTTTGTAATAAAATCTTTGAAATGTTAACCTGTTACACGATCAAACAGTGTAACAGTAGCACAAGGAGAGCAGTCATAAAGTGAGTGAGCTGACTCAGTATTGTAATCTATGCATGTAAAGCTTGCTAACATTAGCCACCTTAAGAAAGAGGAAGAGGGTTAATTGTTAAAAACGTGAAATTGTAAGCTTCATATAAATGATAACCATGTGACTAGAGCTGGGTGATGATTATGACTTATGCTAAAATTTAGTGTAAAAGTAGCACAACTATACAATAATGACACACATTTAACTTCTTCCAGTGGACACAGGCAACAAGACTCGAGCTGCATTCCAAACCACCTCAGGTTATGGCCATTATCACAGAGGAACCCTTAACTCTCACCCACATGCTGAAACAGAGTTTTTATGATATGGACTGTCATCTGTGGCAACACACTGACAGCTCTAAAAATATCACACTGCAGCGTGGCTCAGCAACACACCCGTTTGGTGTCTCCATATGTGTCGGAGGTTGCACCATAGGCAACATTTCGGATGTGTCCCATCAGCTCCAGGAGCCACTCCATCCGCTTCAAGACACCTATAACAAGAACAAACCATGTCAACATGGACTCACTCAGAGGTGGACAACACACAGTAAAACACACATGTACTGTACGGCATGAAGACAAAAAGGACCAAAGATGAATAAAGAAGAGTCCTACTATGTGTTGTTTTGCCAACAAATCAATCATTATAACCATATTGTGTGCCAGACGGTATTTTCTACTGCACATTTTACTTTTAAAAACTTCTTATTTGTCTCCTGCAGTACTTATTTACATCTTGAAACACTTTCACCTACGCATCACCACTTTTCACGCACATGAACGCAGCCAGAGAAGCTCTGTAGCTCCAGACGTTGGCTCCTTTCTGGCCTAACCTGTATTGGAGTTGGAGTTGGAGGCCAGGCGACACTGGTAGAAAGTCTGCAGGAGGAGCCAGCCGATGTTGCAGCTCGGCCAACCACGAAGAACACCGGCAATGACGTCATTGAGACCCAGGAGGGGAACTCTGCCTTGGGAGGTCAAGTAAGCCAGGACAAAGCAGGTCTTCTCCATCTGAGCCTAAACAGTACAGAGTTGTAAAACGCTTCCCAGTGGTAGTGTCAAAAAAGACAGCAATGCAGTCTGCTAACCTCTAGTCTGCATCAATATTCACCTAGATTGTCTTGTTCTACAAAAATTATGCCAGTAGAATAATTTGAAAGATGCTATGATCACATACAAATTCGCCAAATAGTGGCTTTAGGCAAGATATTAGCTAAAAATGACTAGTTGAACTCCCCCTAAAACCACGAAAGGTCATTTTTACATTTTTGGACAGAGCCACGCTAGCTGTTTCCACCTGCTTCCAGTCTTTATGCTACGCTAGGCTAACCACGTATTCCAGCTCTGTACACACAGGCATGAGAGTGATACCCACCTTCTCAATTCACCCTCTGATATAAAAATGATTAGCACATTTTCCAAAATACTGAACAGTTTCTTAAAACGGGTCAAAGCCAAGTTGATTATTAAGAATCATATTTAGAACTAAATCTATGAATATCTGTGGTAGACACCTTATTTCCAGCACTGCAAGTGGTACTTCTAGTTTGCAACAGGCCATAACAATATTCCAGAAAGAACCCCAACAACCAAGTGACATTTAAAATACACTCTGTAGATAAGACATAAGCAATACACTACAGCATTAATGTTAGCATGTGACACAAGAGCTTTGCTTTATTACTTATTGGCTATCATACTGTACCTCTGTGACTTGAGCAATTCTTTCAATCTCTGTATCAGACATCTCAGACAGACATTTGGCGATTCCTACATACAAATCCACTTCGTTATCCTAAAAACGAAAGAATCTTTTATCAGCAGAACACCATTAAACGGGATGATATTCGTATGTGAATGGCCTCTTGCAATTGAAGCTGATACAGTACTATTTTTAAAAAGTAATTTCCTTCCAGATCTGTACCTGGATCTGGTTGGGCAGAAGTGTGAAGATCTTCTCCGCGGTGGAGCGGAGGATGGTCCAGCAGTTGTTGGGGGGGTTTGGAAGGGCCATGGCCTGAGCGAGGCCCTGCAGCAGGGAGCGGCACAGGGGCAGACGCTGGGGTCGAAGGTCCTCCTGGAACTGCTGCAGGCCCAGACTCTCCACGTGGACCTGAAGCTTGTCCTCAGCAACATGCTTCATCCACAAACCCAGGTTCTCATACAGGTGAGCCCGAGTCTGGTACTGGAGGAGAAATATAAGCTCTCAAAACGTCATTTCTGACTGTCAATACCAAAGCTGGTGTCAAGCATCTGGTCATAATTGCAATCTCATTAACTTGCCCTTTTTTCCAGCTTGGCTGTTACCAATAACCAGTAAGACTCTTGGTAAGTTTCTAAGATGCTGTATGAGTGTATAATACACTCACAGACTCTACTTCATTAGGCTTGGTTTTTCGTTGTAATAACTTCATTTTCAAATATATGTGTATACATTAATACACTTCCTGGCAACTTTATTAGGTTCACCTACACAATCTAATCCAGTACAACAGCTCGGCCACATGTTCTACTTTTACACAGCGTGATGGTTACTTCTTGTTCAAACTTTCAGAGAGGTGCTCATTAAAGGACATGTTTATTACTGAGGTTCTGGACTGCATTATATTGAAATGTGTTTCTAATATCTTTCATCCCCCTTGTTTGAAAATGGGGGAATGTTATTTTGCCCCCGTCATGTTTGAAAATGTGGTGGGCAAAACATTAGAAACAGCTTCCACTGGAAGCTACAAGCTCAGCAACAAACATATAATTAACAACTTAATACCTCTTTGACAGTGTCAATCAAAACTGAACATTGTTATATTTGATAGGTTAGAATTAATCAAAGAAGCAGCGATGTCTGTGATTCGCACTTAAATCAACTCAGGGTGCCATATTCATCATTCAAAATGGTGCTGCGATGTGATGACAACAATAAAAGAATTGTGTGTAAGTTAAGCAGAGTGGTACATTTTACAGCTGAAAAACTATTTTGTCAGTGATCTCTGGAGACACCATCAAATGACTTCAAACCTGAAAGTCTCGTCTGTGTCAACATTCAGCAATTGACACGTCTTGCTATTGGATGCTGTGGACACATTTCACAAAGTGCTCAAAATGTAGAGGCTCAGTACCAAACGCTACTCAAGACGAACTTACACTGAGGCTGTGCACAAGGGGTGGTGACAGCCAGGAGCCCAGAAAGAGAGAGGCACTCTGAGAAGACTGAGCCTGACACGCTGCCAGCACCACACACTGATGCTGTACATCCTCTCCTGTCAAAAAAAAAAAGATGCTGAGGTCAGGGCTTTTGGCTGTGCTAGCCCTTAAAGAGATAAATGTGTGAGAAGTCTCACCGAAGCTGAGCCTCATCAGAGGAGACAGGACAGCACTCCAGTTGATGGGTGGGTACTGGAAACTGCCTCCAACAGACGCCAGAGGGGTCAGAGCAGTCTGAACCAGGGATGGATGGGCAAACTCTGGACCTGACAGGACAGGAAGAGAGGATATTCCCAAAAATAAGAGCGCAAGTGAAAGTCTAACATATGAAGATACACAAAAATACATTTTTAGATTTTATGTTCAAATTTGTGGTATGTTTTTGAAAAGACAGTTACAAAGTGGGCTTCTCCGGATGAGTTTAAAGGGGTTAAAGGTGAGATGAGAGATGAACGTGACCCAGAGATGGTTGATTTAACTAAACCAGTCAACAAACCTTTTTTTCCTGCCTCTGTGATGAAGTCAATGATGGCTCTGATGACACTTTTCTCTGAGAGGTAATTGAAATCCTGAGGAACTGAGACGGGGACAGGAGAAAAGAGAGGCACATCACATCAAATAGCTCCTCCTTTTCTAAACAGGAACTATAGTCAGCTCCATCCCAGCCCATCATTGGAAACAGCCGCTGCACCTACCTGCAGTGTGACTGTGGCTGGTGGACATATGGGCCAAGTGCAAATGACCCACCAAACAAGCACTGTTGGACTGCAAACCAATGGCTCCTGAGGACGTTATGATCTGCAAAAGAGAGGCAAAGCAACCCAGTGTACACGGAGCGCAAAATCAGTCAATCAAATGCATTTATATAGCTCCTCTCAAACAAATTCAATTAAAAGCACTTTGGAAGTGATTGAAAAAACGTAGAATGTTAAGAATGGATTCAGAGACAAAACAACCCAAAAAAAATCACACAAGATAATACAAGCAATACAATCTAAATTATTAAATTCTACACAAAATGAATACAAACGACAGCTCAGTGTAATAAGAACTAACAAAACAAATGAAAACAGCCCGTGTTACATGTGCACCGCAAACGCCATGGCAGTTTCAGGACAATACAACATTTGGTGTCCATCTGAATATATCTTGACTGGGGAACACGTTGTCATGCCAAGCTGGGCGTAATCCTCAGGGGAGCAGGAATACTTGGTGGAAACCTGCCTCGTGGATATTGGAGATGTTGGCCTAGTAACCGTAGCGACGACGCGGAACTCATTTAGCAAAAACAGACAAGACGTGTCTGAGAATAATGCTGAAAAATGCAGCAGAGAATAAACACACCTGTGAGATGGCTCGAATGACCTCATTCAGCCTGCTCTGCTGCGGGGAGGAGAGCTCCAACTCACTGGTTAGCTGCACCAGAGGACAACAAGAGCAGTCAAACTCACTTTCTGGACGGAAATGTTATCATGTCTTTCTCTACTTGTGTATCGTATCTGTATATTGTCACTTGTAATGTTTCTGTTTTTGTTACCTGCCTCGAGACTATGGATGTAAATTAGCATTCTTTGCTATATTTGGCATGTTTACATCTTGTATTATTTTCTTTTGTGTGTGTGTGTAAGAATAAGCAACGTCAGCAAAGTTGTGACTCACTGGTTGCTTGGACATGTCAAACACTAACGCATATCCTGTACCATGGATTTACTAGAGCAAAATACATCATCCATAGGAAAGGACTGCTCTTAAAGTAATATTTCTACGTGGAGCCATCACACCAGTGTAAGGGGTGCAAACCTTATGTGACTGACTTTAACTGGATTGCTCACCTGGATGAGGTAACTCTCAGATCCTACTAAAGCCACCAGGCCGTTGACGGCAGCCAGTCGCTGCATAGTGGGACAACCCTGAAACACAAAGACAACTCCTCCGCTGAATGCTCAGCTCAGGCTGGGAAACACACTTCCACATACAAGGCGTGGACATTTTAAGATACATTACAGGTTCTTTCTGCATGGAGTTTGCATGCTCGCCCTGTGTCCCCTGAGTCCATGTGGGTTTCCTCCAAAAACAGAATGTAAGTGTCAGTATGTTTGTCCGTCTATTTGTCTTTTGCCCTGCAATCCTGTCCTACTGCCTGCTGGGTTAGACTCCTGTTCTGCATGACCACGAACAGGATGCGTGGGATCAATAATGGAGCAAAAACGCTCATCTGAATCAACCACAAACCTTTTGGAGGTGTTGACACCCATTTCTTTAGTTTTATACCCTATCTGCCATATGAAACCTGATTTTTAATCTGCAATAGGTCTTTTTACGTTTTACAGGGATTTTAAAAATATAAACAGCAGAAATCCTGATTTCAGATGTCTTCTACGTTCACACTGCAAGCCTTAGTGCTCAATTTGGATTTATAGCCCAAATGTGATTTCTTTTTAGATTGGCTGTTCGCATTATTTTTTAAATGTGGTCAGTGGTAGATTCCAGTGTGAACTGGTCCCAAATGTTAATAATAATAATAATAAAGTCACACACAGAACGCAGTCGTACAGAAGTAAACATGGCGGCCATGAAAAGAGCGTAACAGCCAGTTCATGGGATGAGAGGAAAGACAGACAAATTTAAAACTATATAATCTAAAAATATCGAATTGAATTAATGTTTGTATTCACCGTGGGACTCCTGCCAGCGCAGAGTTGAGACGAATGTCGATCCAGAGTGACATAAAAGTCGCAAGAATTCCGATATGACTGTTCAGACTGAGAAAAATCTGTCCCGTATCTGATGTAGGACCACATAGGAAAGTGGCACAAATCAGAATTGAAAAGATCAGATTGCATGTGATTTGTGGTGGTCACAGTGTCTCTGATCTGATTTGGGCCACTTCCGCCTGCAGCCTGAACAGAAAGTCTCATGTTTTTGAGCTGTTTCTGGGCAGAGCACTCAGTTGCTCATCACTGGCTGTTGTTGGTGAGATTCCATTGATCCCATTCCAAACCATCTATTTTAGTAACAGTAAGAGTGACTCTGGAGTGTTTCTGTTAATGGTGATGGCACATTCTTCATGACGATGGAAATGCCACTTTGATTTAGACTGACGTGTTCTGTCTGATACAGCTAAGCAGGAAAGACAATGTAGATGTAATACCTCGGCCAGTAAGATCTTGATCCAAGCAGCCAGCAGACGAGGATGGATGTTCTCTGCTTTACCGTGGCCGGACACCGACAGGCCGTGGACCACCAACCCTAGAGCCATTGAGACGCCTGGAGTCTGTACAGAAACATAACAAAAGCAATGAAAACAGGTTAAACTAGAGAGAATGCCTCAAAGTTGGCGTCATTACAGTACTTAAAGTAAATGTATTCACAAAATATTACATCAAACACGTTCTGCATAGGCTTGATGACCTGGATTTGGAGTAATGAGTCTACTCTGGCCTCACACTCGTTTATTTTGAATTGCTTCTTGATTAATCATCCCTGTCGACACATTGACTTCAACGTTTCTTGGCCTAGTAGCGGGAAGTGTAGTGACGATAAGGAACACTGCTTTTTTGTTTGTAATGTATCTATTTTTGATTTCACATTACTGTGGCTCAAAAAGGACACATTTTTTATGACCGTCTCGGGACATTTTCTGAGAGGTAGGTGAGGTAAAATCAGAATTATCATGCATGAACCCAACCGGTCGAGGCAGATGACGCCCACCCAGAGTCTGGTTCTGGTTCTGCTCGAGGTTTCTGCCTGTTAAAAGGGAGTTTTTCCTTGCCACGGTCTCCTAGTGCTGCTCATGGTGGGAATTGTTGGGTCTCTGTAAATATAAAGAGTAGCTCTATATGAAAAGAGCCCTGAGAAAATGTCTGCTATGATTTGGCGCTATATAAATAAAACTGAATTAAAGCAGCTGCTAACCCCTCTGAAACAATTTCCCTGACCAGAGACTGATTCCTGCTGACCTGCTGGCTCTCCTCGGTCAGGGTACGCAGAGTGTTCATGACCTCCTCAGCCTTTGCAGCATCGATTAGGCCTCCACTGAAGGCTGAGACGCCGACACACGCCACAGAGTACGCCAAGACCTGCACAGGGTGACACATACAAAGATACTATTAAAAAGTCATTTCTAAGTTCATTATTTTTTTTGTGCTTTAGGGTTGAACCCATTTTCCCGTGTGTCCTACAGCCGCATAAATTAGTCGGGATGTTTTGTGGCTGCATTACGATTTACAACTACAGTTTCTGCACACTTTATAACAGACGTTGACAGTATTTCAGTCCGAACCGGCATCGTAGTAAAACCAGCGTTGTGTAGGTACGGTGGTTTATTTGTACCTCCTGCAGCATGCGTCCCTGCCCACTGCTGTCCTGCAGGCTGGACAGCAGTCTGTCCAGTGTTTGGGTGACGTGGACATGCTGGTTTGTCTGTCCACTGGCACAGAGAGCTGAGAGCACCAGACCCAGACCTAACATACAGCCAGCACTGAGGGAGAGGAGAGAGGAGGAAGGGTTCAGGAAAAAGGAAACTAAATACAGTGCAAACCGCTTATAGTGCTCAAGTAGTCCAATTACAGTGCTCATTTTGGGGCTTTTCATACATGACAACATATGAGAAAAAACTAAAACGACTGTAATTATATTGTTTTACTTTACTCCCATGATACCTTTCTTCATAGTAATCTGTCTGTCGTATGACCATCAGAGCTGGCATCGATTGTCTAATTGTACTGTAAAGATGTAGTTCGATACTTATTCTGCAGCGATTTCTCAAAATAAAAGTACCCCCAGTTGGGAACCACTGGTATAAAGCAAAGAGCATATTGTTACACCCTCACTGGTTAGTGGTTCACATCACGTGTGAGGACTCAGCACTGACTTGTATTCCAGGTTGGGGTTGAAGGAGCAACTTTCCAGAGCATCCAGAGAGCTGAGGAGGAGATCAGTGTCCTTCTGAACAGAGACATCACTGCATAACAGAGAGACAGACAGACAGAAACCGCAGTTTGTCAGCTCGACAATAATGTTAGAGCATGTGTCTGAGTCACTGCTGCAGACTCTACCTGAGGCGTTGGTGGTGCAGACTGGACAGCACCATGCCAAGCGCAAGGCCGGAGTGGAACTGGACGGCCTGGGAGTCGTCGGCGGTGGGGGAGCCCGGCAGGCTGGCCTGCAACGCTGACAGGACCTGGATCAGCCCGTCTCTCTGCCACACCACCAGCACCGGGACCAGCAGTGACAACGCCAGGCTGGCACAGGAGCGAGCTATGGCACTTGCTGTGTTCTCACCGGAATAGGAACGCTGAGAAGGAAGGAGGAGGCTGTCAAGTGAGTCCGATTGGTTCAGCTTGAAGGGTCACAGCATTCACACAGTGATCCATACATTAGTCAGTGAGGGGACGGCACTGCTGGGCCGTGTTTACAGGTTGTAATGGCATTCGCAGTGCAGCCTATTTAGAAAACAGCATAGAAACAAGGACACCTGCAGGAGTTTGAGGCTCATTACATGTCATTTTCTCAGCAGCTACTTTCTTAAATATGTATCAACTCTTTAACAACATACTTTGCTCTGGCATTTTTGACACTTAAATTGTACACAATTATACACAATAACACAATGTTAATGTGACAAAAATAAACCCAAAACACTGTTACCATTTCCTTCAATTTCCTGCATGGAGTTACATTTTACAAACAGGAAGGCAAAATGTGCAGCCTTTGTCTAGAATGCAGCCGCAGCAGTTGTGTTTGGAAGGAAAATCGTGTTCTACTTTATCGATTAGTCATTATTGATTAATCTGCCTGTTATTTTCTGAAGGAATCTATGAATGACCTTGGTCTGTCACACATGTTTCAGCTCTATATGTATTTATTACAAAATCTCAGATGAGGTCAAATTAGTGTCTAACTTAAGTAAACAAAATGGTTTTGCTTCCATGTGGATGCAACAATCAACCTGTGACTAATCTTTAGTTTTTATATTGATGTCATTTGATAAATACACATTCAAAAGTGATTCAGTGGGTTTTTATGTCGCGCCTCAATACTGTCAGACTGGATTAAAAAGGTCTGAATGGACCAAGGTGTGACCAACTATACATTCAGCTCTGAATCCTTATATCCATAGCTATTATGGCAGGCGAAGGACACAAAAACACCAGAAGAAACTTACATGTAGGAACCATGGAAACACCTGTCCTCTGGCCTTGTAGCTGCTGCTGCTGATGCTGAGCAGGGTGTTGAGAACCATGGCCAACCAGCTGGCTGTGGGCACAAACTCTGGTCCAGCCTGCAGAGACAAGTCAGTACAGAACATGTGTTAACTGTACCTGCCTACGCTTGTAATCCCACCATGACCCTTTTTATTTGAAGGACAGAGCTCATCTGAGGAAACAACGGAACGATGCAAACGCTCGCAGACGACCAGAAGGTTTTGAAGGCATCCATGTACCTGACTGGTGGACGGTGACGGGACGAGTATTGGTGTCGAATGAGTACAACAGTGTGCCTCACTGACGTGTTTTTAATAGATGTGCTTTCTTTGTTGGTTTTGGATTTTTTTCATGGGATTTGTTGACAATTAGAAAAACATAGAATATTACCAGAATTATCCTTTAATTCTTTAATAAAAAGACAATTTGCTGCAAGTGCACCTTACAACACCTGTTACCTGTTGAAAATCACAACATAGCATGGCCTCTTATATTTAGAGATTTATATTATGTTATTGACTACTTTCAATGAATAGATAGGAAGGAAAAACTGTATGCAGTTATTGGTTAAATACCACAACATTCTGCCATGTCATATAGTATATGACACTGCTGCCTACTAATACAAAGCCACAGCACTGCATGAGGATTTCTTCTGAAATGACAACACTCAATACATGATGTGAATGCTTGTATGTCAAATATCTCCAATCAGGAGGCGAGAACAGCTGTTCTGTTTATCCAGTGAGGTTTGAAAGGGTTTCAAACATTTCAAGCATCCAGTAATAATGTAATACTTTAATAGCAATACTGCTTATAATAACAGTAATTCTATCCCTTCAATCTAGATATTTTCAAACTCAAATAATGTATACCTATACTAATTAAAAATAAATTAAGAAATAAATGAACTAACTGTTGACACAATGCCACCTGACCATCTAGCTTATTGCTACTACAACTAAGGTCTATCATTGGATCCTTTTTATTAAATGTTTCCATTGTTTGGTAATTTGCCTTATTCTTTCCTTCCGAGTGCGCTCTTGGTCCCAGGGGAGGAAGGGAGAGATGAAGGGTGGATACACTGCGGGGTATTGGCTGCGCGAGTTCAATATGTGTGTACATGTTTATATGCATGCAAAACTCCTTAAATAAAGTTATGAGAAAGACAAAACTTACCACCTACTATCACCGCCATGAAGACCAACCTAAGTGGGAGTTTTACAATGAAAGTATAGTCAATCACACAGCAAAGAGTTGAGATATGGAATATCCTACCCCGAGGCTGCCGTTGCTATCAGCAGCCAGGTTGCTCTCGTATTTAGCGAGCACAGCAGCCAGGCCGCTCAGAGCCAGGATGGAGTTTCCCTGAACAACAGGGCTGTCCCTGAAGAACACACTCATGTTAGTATTGATGCTCACAAGACCAGAGATCCCATTTCTGTATTGTAACATAGGTCTCCTCAACTGTTTTGATTCCTGTGAATCTAACATAAAGTGATTACGACCATCAGGGGACTCACTTTGTAGCAGCTTTAATCACGTCTGCCAGCTGATCTCTGGCCCTGAGGGGGAGGAGAAGACAAGGATGGAGAGACAAATAAAGATAAGCAAGAAAAGATGAAGGAAAATGAGAGGAACAATGATTTGGAAGGCTGATGCAGCAGATGTTTGCTCTGGTGACATGTGTGACCTACTGTGTTCTCTTCAGTGTGTGTGTGTGTGTGTGTGTGTGTTGGGGGGGGGGGCATATGATAAATATGATGGACTGAGAACACCCCACAAGAGCTGCAGTGTTGGAGATGCTCTGACCCATCTAGCCATCACAGTTTGGTTCATGGTCAAAGTGGCTCACATCCTTCTGCCGCCCATTTTTCCTGCTTCAACACATCAACTTGGAGGATAAAATGTTCACTTGACAGGTACCAATGTAACCAGATAATCAATGTTCTTCACTTCACCTGTCAGTGGTCATAAAGTTATAGCTGATCAGTGAATGTATACAACCAAATTCCCCACTCTCCCCTTCGGGCGATCTATCCCTCCTTCAAGCTCGGGTCCTCTACCAGAGGCCTGGGAGCTTGAGGGTCCTGTGGAGTATCTTAGCTGTTCCTAGGACTGCACTCTTCTGGACAGAGCTTGTTGTACTTAGTAGGCTTATCTTGCACAGCATCTCAAGGATCACTGTTGCTATGGTGTATCTCCGCTTGTTGGTCTCAGTGATGGTCGCAGTAGGGATTGTCTGTAGTGCTGCATTCACATCTTCTAGTAGACTTTCAGAGGGTACTTTACTTAATCTTGGTAATCTGCTACGGAGGTTCCAGGTGTCCAGCTTGGTTATGATCTTCATTCTCAGGTCAGCTGCTCTTGTGTTAAGCCTCTCTGCATTGTATAGGCTTGTCGTTATTGGGGCTTGGTAACCAATGTCGAGGGGTGGTGATATCCCCCCCCGACCTGTTGTCCTGGCTCCCCCTTGCCGTAGCATTCGTGTTGTACGTCTTCAATCACTAGTTGTGATAGCAGTTGCCTCTTGCGAATGTTGGAACACTGAGCTACTAGTTGTTTCTTGGTTAGTCTAGATGTTGGGCATCGAAGAATCCACGTGTGCATTCAGGTAGCAGAGTGTGTATCTGTGTAAGTGATTCTCACCACAGCCAGGCACAGTGCAGCTCGTACTGAAGCTCCTGTGGGTTCTCTTTGCCTTGTTTCTGCTGCATCTCCAAATCAGCCCGTCGACCCTGAAGACACACACAAAACAGAAAACCAGAGTTACCTTTACTGTGCATGACATCTAATCGATTCTGTCAAACTCAAAGACATACAGTGTGGGTTTTTGAAGACCAGTACGATGGCAAAACCTAGAAATGACAATCCCACTATTGCACAGAACAAATGGAACTAACCTTGTCAAATATGCAATGTCAAGTTGTTGCATTAGAATTAATGTAATATACTGTATATTCAATTGTTTTCACCATTAATGTAATGACTACCTGTTATAAGGTTATACAGTATCTTGATATGCTAACAACTGTCAGCATGTCAGTTGTAATGGACATTACATCTTAACAGTTTTACAGATATAACTCAGTACCTTGAGAACAAGACATAAGCTGCGTCTCAATTCGTGTTCTTCTGTACTTACTTGCTGCTTTGAGTGCACAAGTGCATTCACACTTACAAGTATGACAAAATGCAGTGCACCATGAGTACCCGGATGGTGCACTCCTCACACTGCACACTTCTCACCCTCAACAGTCGCCATTTTGGCTACGCAGCAGCATTCTTAGTTTACAGCATTTTTTCACAGCTGCCTAAAACATTTGCACGGTACTGTATGTCAAAGTCAACCATCAAAATCAATGGGCGAGAAATAACCTCCAATTGGCCAAAGCCCACCAATCCGAGGCAGAGACAGAAGAAGAGGCTCTGGTTTCTGGCCAGGTTTGCCAGGTCTGCCTAGTATACGTTTATATGACCAAATCATGGTCCACTTACTGCCATACATGACAACCTTTGTAAACCTTTTATGGCCAGTCACATAGCCATGATATGATGTCACGGTTACTTCTGGTGGATTTTCATTATAAAAAGGTCTTATTAATCTATTAATTTATCTATTTTACGTTACCTCTGCACCGATGAAAATCCCATGAGCTCTTAATATACCTTTTCTCTTCTCTTCTCTAATTAACTGTGCCTGGACAGCGTTTCCCAGTTCCAGAACCACATGCAGTATTGATCAACTCTTCAAACAAATATGTAATCAATCTATTGGGTGGTCAGATTCACAAACCTGTAGGACAGCGTGGAAAGCTCGGCTCATGAAACCTCGCCAGGCCTGGGGCAGGAGGAGAGCACGGTGCCATTCAGACGGCTGAATGTTCACCTAAACATCAAAATACAACAAGCAGGAGTTTATTTTAATTGTTAAAACCAAAGAGGAGCGTGAGAGGCAGAGGAAGAACAGGGTTAGATGTACTTCATGAATGAGGGCTGCCAAGGTCTGCTGGAAGCTGCGGCTGCGGCTGATGAGGAAACGATTAATTGGTCTGCCATCACGGTCCATCTGCACAGGCAGCTCGTAACAGAGCAGAAGTCCAGCTACAACACACACACACACACACAATCAGCTATAGAAGCTTTGTAATCGCAAACACACTGGCTGTGTGCAAATAGTAAAAACATTTAAAACTAAACTCATGACAGAAAGAGCCCTGAAAAACTAAAGCTTTAATTTGTTGATTAGTTTTAGCCACTTGGGGCCAGCGACACACCACAACATGCTGCAAAACACTACATCGGACGTATCATCCCCTTATAGAGTTGATGTGGCTAATGTGATAGCAAACAACTACCTGTTTACAGACCCAGTGGACACAGAGCAACATTAGCATTCATTTGGAGTCAACTGTCAGTTTGCAAGCTTGGAAGCCTCTGACCAAACACTGAATACACATACGGCTTGTCTTGATTAGTCAGGCATTGCTTGAAATGTCCATATCCAAACAAAGGTATAAATGGAAAAAAGGTAACACCCTATCACATCATTCTGACATCACAGTAGGGAACAGTAGCTGAGGGTGGACACATATACACCTCTACAATATCATGTAATCCAACACAAACATCTCCACAACCTAAGGAAACATCTTCAGATGTGGTCACCTGCTAGTCCAGGCTTCAGCCCAGGCTGCTTGTTTTTCTCGTAGGTTTTCAGCATGAATGATGGAATTCCTGCCACCGTTTTACCCTGGTCTGAGCGCAGGTTGCCCCCTCTCAGGGCAGAGAAGTATACCCCCCGTGGCATCTGGCTCATCTCCTGCTTCACCAGTGAGGTCAGGAAGAGTCCAAAGGCTGAGAAGAAAAAAAGAATCAGGATGAGCGTCTGTAACGTGGTGTTCTAAAGTTACAGCCTTTAGAACATTTAACTTCCCAGAACTGCAAGGTACGAAAGAATGAAAATGATAAGCAGAAACCCCAAATCCAACCCCTCCTCCAACATGATGGCCTCCCACCACAAACACGGTCAGTCTGATGATGTCCGATGGAGTGCCTGGCGCAGCTGGAAGCACCATATCACCAAAATGAAGCAAGACATTTGACAACAACGCCTGTGCAATTTACCTGGTAGAACAGATACGGGGGTGAGAGCCATTAGTTTGACATAAGATGAACCTAAGACGGAGAGATCCTTCTCTTCTTCCTCTTCCTCCTTCCCCCGTTCATCCTCCTCACTTTCAGGGAGCTTTGTAGCTGGTCTGGCCTACAGAGCGGAGAGAGCAGCAGCAACAGAACCAAAGACGATGTAAACAGATTTGTTTATTGGAAGAGTCTTAACTGACCATAAATCTATAGCCAATCTAATCATTGTCTACAAACTGACCAAAATCTTAATTACCATAACAAATCTACCAGGGGTTATCCAGGGTTCGTACAACTTTTAAGAGTAAAAATCACTTTCAAAGTACCCAATCCAAAAATCTCAAGACTCTCAAGGCCTTAATCATCACAACAAAATTGTTACCTTAAATATCAAAACAAATGTGACGACGGGATCATTTCATTTCAAAAATTAAAATATTTTTGGTTTACATGAGTAATTCTGTCGATGATGAAACACTAGATTATGTTGAAAATCAAGCATTAGGAGTTAAATACTAGGCCTTCACTGAAAAGTGAATTACACTGCACAAACTGTAATGTTACCTTCACTTTCTTCTCTAATTTGAAACTAACAAGGCTGCAGTCCACCTGTGAGCCTGTCACAGCAGAGCTTTGAGCTAAATGCTAACATCAGCATGCTAACGTGCCGAAAATGCACCATCTGATATTAGCATGTTAGCATGCTTACATTTGGTAATTAGCAATAAATACAAAGTACAGCTAAGGCTAGTGAATGTCATTAGTTTTGTAAAATTTTTTCCCCGAACCAAATTATTGGACAAATGAAACATTGACCTAGTGCCAGATGAAATGTTGGCTGACCAGCAAGTAGTTTATGAGATATTTCAGTGTGGACCAAAGTGGTGCAACAGACAACCATTGCTGTCCCCTGAGCCATGGCTAAAATGTAAGATGCCACCAAATCTCAATCAAAACTGCACTAGCTAACTCACTATGTTGTATAGATATACAAGCTTTACAACATGACAGTGAGTAGAAAAATATAACCTTTCAAGACCTTCCATTTAGACCATTTATTGTAAAACTTATTTAGGCTTTTTCTGCAGATAAACTGTGAAAGACCTTTAATAATAAAGGTTTATTGAAGGTATTTAATTCAAATGTTACCTTTCCCATATCATTTTCACACATAATAATTTGTATGAAAACAATTCCAAGTTGTGCGTGGAGAAAAACTATTCAATGTAAAATTATAGAAAGTTTTAGCAGACTCTTACTTCCTCAGGAAGGAGATTTATTGTGTGGACTGCTTCAGGAAAATCTGCCAAAGCCTTGTAGCCACAGCTGGCCACTTCTGGATCCTGTTGCAGCAAACACACAAATGATGTACACAGAAGACTCAACATTTGAAATGTAAGCACACTGTAAGAGATGTAGAAGCTGCTTTTATACAGATGACGATCTGAAGGAATTTTGAGCAGACCTTTGCAGCCGTAAAAGATGCTAAAAAGGTAAGTAAAGCTGCAGGAAGCTGCAGAGTTGGGGATAATCCTCTATAAGCAACCCATCTCATGTTAAACATAGTAATTTGATCCATTGTTAATATATAAATATCTTTAAGTGCATCTTTAAGAATGTGCTGGGTGTCAGTTCAGCAGCTGCCCTCACTAAACCTGTGCAGCCATTTCGTTTCAGTCTTATTTTGGAAGTTATATGATGTGCGAAACATTTTGCAGCATCAGCAATGTGTTATCCATCAACATGCAAAAAAGTATTATTCATCAAACTTTTCTGTGAATGATGGCATCACCCCGCCCCCCCCAACACCACCACACACTGCAGATATCTCCAGTGTACAGACCTTGCTCACAGCATAATTCCAGAGAAAGCTGACCACCTCCTCTTTCAGTTTCTGGAAAAACAGAGGAAAAAAATGACATTTTAAAGCAACAGCAACATTCTAATTTTCAAAAAGCCAGCTGCAAATTGTGGCAATCAGGAAAATCTGATATCATATTAATAAGTAACAACATATTTAACAGAGACTGAAGGCTCACCAAAGATGAGCTGTTATTCCATTTAGTTACAAAATGATTTTCAGCCCTCTGGTCATAATCACCAGCTGAAAGACTTCTAACTCATTTTCTTTTCACCATCATTATCTAAATAACCCCTTTATCCTCAGCATAAAGAACATTCAGTCCTGGTTGTTTCTCATTATTTCTGTTCAGACTTTTCAGCAGTCCTGGGCTCAAACTGAACAAGACAAGACTTTCTGAGAGTGAGATGAGAATATCAAAACCGGTCTCATGCCTGTGTGTTAGGTACAGAGCTGGAGTTCCAAATTTGTTAGCCTAGCTTAGCATAAAGACTGGAAGCCCCTAGCCTGACTCTGGCTCCAAAGTTAAAAACAACACATACGTACCAACACCTCTAAAGCTTCCTGATTAACATGTAATATCTCGTTTGTTTAACCCCGACACTAATAGAATTATGGAAAACAAGAGTTCCATGAGTGCTGCATGCTGGGAGTACACATTTCTTAGTGAGCAACAATGTATCCATGACTTTTGTGCAGTCTGCTTCCAGTCTTTATGCTAAGCTAGGTTAATCACATCCTGACTCTAGATACAAACAGACACTTGTTTGATAATATATCTCACATTTACAAATGATAAAACTTTTAGAATAGATATATACCGTATTTCCTTAAATAAAAACCGGTAGTCAAGTAAAAGCCGGGTCTCCAGTGGCACCCGGGGGTGTGGTCGACTCGAACAAATAAAGGCCGGGGAAAAACAAGGCTGGATAAACGTCTGGTGGCTGTCATATGTGCATGCCAACTAACGTAGTAACGTAATTTCCATTGCAATAATCATCATATTTTCAACACTGTTCTGGATTACTCATCTAAAGTGTTATTGTCTGAGTTCTGTCACTGCAGGCGTGTGTTTACATCTCAGCCAAACTGGGTGTTGTAGTAACTTATAAGCACCAAAAGATGGTAGCAGCTACATTTCAAGCGCTGTACGGTAACTTCGCAAGTCCATTCGTTTTACACAACACGCTTCCAGCAAATGTTAGGCAATAAAAGCCTTGTTAAGAAATAAAGGGTAAGGGTTTCTGTCCACTGAAATGCTCGAAGGCTTTTAATTTGAAACTGATTTTTGGTTATTATTATTAAGTTTTTATTCAGTATCTTCTTTGATACTACCACTAAGGGGATCCAAAGTCAGAAACAGACTGAGAGGAAGACACAAAACCCACAAAGCAAAACTCTTAACAGTGCATCAAACACACTTTCATGAAGCAGATCAGATACCTCGTACTCCTCTGACTTGACAGCGAGCTGGGGAACCAGAGCCAGAAGCTCAGCTATGACTTTGACCATCATTGGACGGGAGTCACAGCTCAGCTCGGGCCCCAGACTTCTCCATGTTGAGATGATGTCAACAACCTGGAAAATAATCCTCATAAACTCAGTGGCTGCATTTTTCTGCATGTAGAGTAAACAGCTGGCTACGTGTGTGTGCATGTGTGACCTCTGCCCGGCACAGCTCCTGTAGTCCTTGCAGGGCGAGAGCAGCAGGGGTTGCCATGTCCGGTCTGGTGCACTGATTCAGAGTAAGTGTAATTGCAGCCAACATGTCGCCTCCATGTTGGTAAGGCCTAACACACACACACACAGATAATATGATTGATATGATATATGACTATGTTCTACATCACAACATTTGGGCTACTGAGGTGGAAAACATAACCTTAAAAAACTGAGATCATTATTTAAATCAACTGTTTTCAACACCCACAACATGTGCAGCTTTTCGATTTAGAGGAGTTACAGGTCTAGAGCTATTCCTTTTACACTCTGTATGAAATGTGCTGCATAAGTAAAACTTGCCTTGCCTAGAGCTGACATTAAAACAACAGCGCAGTGTGTGCAGAAGCTGTTTTGAACAAAGGAAACACACTGATACCCAAGTAAAATAATATATTTCATTATACTGATTGATCAATAGAAAACCCTGGAGCTGCAACATTTGAACTTACCAAACATGAATATAATGGAAATTACAAAAGAAAATACATCACATATATGGTTTCCCTTCACTCAATTCCTTTGTCAGTCTCCAATGCATTCAATCAAGCAGACGCTCATGTCATGGCCCTGTCAAAAATAGCACCACTTCATGTCCCAGCATGTGCAGTGTGTGGTGGCCTGACCTCTCTCTGCAGATGTCCCTGAGGCAGGCGGCCCTGGCCAGGATCTGCTCCCACTGGGAGTCCCTACCCACCACCACCCTGCTGTCCGGCTGGCCCAGGAGACGCTGCAGCTCCGGGTAGATTCGATCCTTACACGATGCAAGTTGTGAGGAAGAAGTGAACAAGAAGACAACACAGGAAACATATTAAAGAATGAAGAAGGCCTACATATTGTAATACCATGATTATGATGAGCACTTATTATTACAGACCTGTTTCTTCCAAAGAACAGTCATGAGGCGCATTGCCACTGCCCTCAGCTTGGGGGTGCTGGCCAGCATGTGGAGAGTCTGCAGCACCATGGGGACACAGAGCTGGAACATTAAAGCACATGGCATGTGTTAATGACTCAGACCTGAGTAAGGGCCCACTGCACATACACAGAGGAGGATTTGTTATAGTTTAATAACTGCAATCTTCAAAGATAATGATTTGAAATATTTAAGGTATACACAACAGAGATGTGACATGTAGTGGCGTTGTATTTCATGTCCTAACATCTTCATAGTAAAGTAGGACAGCGGACCCAAGAGGTTCCAGTACCTTATGAGTGCCGAGGTTAGGCAGGCAGTTCAACACAGCATGAGCCAGGCCTGGATTCGTTTCCTTCCCCAGTTTGAACAACAGAACAGGAATAAGGGAAGGGACCTGCAGACACACATGCGAGTTTGGATGAACATAACAGAGTATGAAATGTGTCCAACCAGCCAAAATTTCTCAGAGTGATGCATCACCAGGAAATGTCATTCAGGCAGAGATATTCCAGAATAGGGGAGATGTTTTGAGAATGACTGGTGGCAATACGTTTATTAAAAGATCATGCTGACAAGAAACAAATAATATTTGAGACTGAATATGTGTGGGATGCAGACCCTTTGTTTTAAATGTTCTCATTGAAGTATTTAACACATACAGATGCTTTCCTGCGCACTTGCAACTGGACATTAAAGGCCCTGTATTTGGATTTTTGGCATGGTGTTATTGTAATTTACAGGATTGACAAGAGTGGAACATTTATTTTTTTGACTAGCAAGTCACGTCTCGACTTGAGACATGACCTGGACTTGTTTCATCCTGAAAATGTTTGAATTATGTAGATGGGCTTGCGCTAAACTGAATAGCTGGCTTGCAATTTTGAATCAACCTGAAAATGTTTGAATTATGTGGAATGTTTGAATATTGACTGAAAAGCTTGCGCTAAACTGAATAGTCTGTAGTCTGTCATGTCCGTAGGGTTAAAAATGAGGACACTGTCGCGAGTTAGAAATGTGAGAGGGAAAGAAAAAAGTAAGATTTTGATCTTCACTTTTGAATAGGACCTTATGGGAGAAGTTGGTGGCGTCTCTGATCAATTAAGGCTCACACAGCCAAAAGTACATGTCCTATGATTGAAATGGCCGGATGACATGAAACTAGACATGTGTATCTACAATTGAGGGCAGAATGAAGTCTGTGGAGAATATCAATAATGTATGAATGATGTGGAGAGTTTTAACATTTGTAGAAAAGTTATAAATGTTGAATAATGCATAAACAAAAGACTAATTTCAAGTAGAACTAAGTAGCTAAACCTTGAAAGAAACTGATAACGTTCTCTGCAGGTGACAGAGCTGAACTCTCTGATGTTCATTTGTCTTTATGTCCATCAGCGCTGAAGATGGTACAGAGGTAAAGTCCCCGGTTTGAGCTCCGGCGACGTGGGATGGACATGAGTTCGAATCCCGACGAGGGCAACAAGGTGGGTGGATGTTCGTGACTCAGTCACAGGTTGGAATGAAACGTTCGGTTCAGAGGTTCAGTGTGTAAAAACAACAAGGTCAATAAACTCAAATACAACAAGGTCAAACATCAAAAACAAACTCAAACATAAGGTCAAACATCAAAAACACAAAACAACAAGGTCAAACTTCAAAAACACAAAACAACAAGGTCAAACTTCAAAAACAACAAGGTCAAACTTCAAAAACACAAAACAACAAGGTCAAACTTCAAAAACAAACTAACATGAAAATTTAGATTTTTTTTCACAATTCAAATAAAATTAAAATATTGTGCTTCAACAAACAAAATACTACAAACATCAAAATGTTGATGGTTCTTATTCTTTTTTCACAATTTATACTTGAAATATTGTGCTTTCTTCAATAATTAATTACAGTTAGTTAATTACAATATCACAGTTTAGCTTTTCTGCACTTCAGGCAGCTGTGCATCTCACGCCAGTTGTTTGGCTGACCTTTGATGTTTGACCTTATGTTTCAGTTAAGCAGGCAACTGAAGAGAATAATAATAAAGAACAGGATAACAAGAGCATTCACACTAATTATCACCTAACTGTGTGGTATCGCTCAGCCCTACAGAGCTTTTTAGCCCCTTGTAGTTCATTATTTTGGTTTTAGATTCTGCAATTTTGCTGTTCTGGTTCCCGACGTTCTTATCAGAGTAATTTCCAGCAGCAGCAGGCAACTGTTTTCAGTGAAAAAGGTCTGATAAACCCACCGTACATTAGCTGCCCAGCACCAAACAGCAGACAGACAGAGACTAGCTTGGGAAGAAAGTGTAACATTTAGCAGCTGGAGACAGATATTTTTCTCCGGAGTTGGTGAAGACAAAGCCAGAGCAGAAAGGAGAGTGAACCTTGGAGTCAGGTGTCAAACATGACACCAAATGTATCCTCGTGTTGCTCTGTGTTGCTCTGTGTTGCTGGATGCGTAGACAGCTGTTTGCTGACAAGTTCACCATATAAGCTTCATAAAAAGGTGATAATGTGTCCAAACAATCAGTTATTGTAGGTCATAATAAAATATTATAACATCGGTTTCTTGCACTGAACAGAACCATATATGGAGATGGATACCCATACCTGTACATATGCACAAACCCCAGCAGGGTAAGCTGTGGTGACAGTATCAAGACGTATAGATTTACCACTCCAGGTTATTGGCTGTCCCACCTCCCAGTATCATTATGGTCTGACGGATGGTCAAGGACGTCCGAGTCCCAGCTCTTTTCCACCCTGATCCACTCGGGCCAATTAAAGCTTCATGGATACAAGTTAAGAGAGCGGATTGAAGGACAATGCAGGGTTAACGGCTATTCATTCCCTTTATTGCTGAGGTCAAAAATAGGAACTAGTCAGGGTCCTTGGATGCATGTAGTCAACAGTTCTGCAGCGTAACAGCCTTTAATTACCATAACGTACTTACTGCTGCCATGCACCTTGGCTGTTGCATAGCAACCACGTCACCTGCTTGAGAGGAAGAGACGGGGCAGAGAAGAAAATGGAGGATTTTGTACAAATTGCAAGGCCTGCATGGTCTGTTGTAGGTCTGACCCTAAACCACAAGCTTCCATATACAAAATATTATCCCAATAAATCTGATTCAATAATTATGGATAAATAATTTTTCCTCTGCACCACCTTTGCAGCTACACACCGTGGCTAGTTTTGTTATTCTCCTCATCTGTGCAAACACACTGCGAACCTACAGGGTGTTTCGAGTGTTACTGTAAGCAGGCATATGTGAGGTGATCCAATGGATTCAAATATGCCAATAACCTTCTACCAACACATCAAACCTCCGGCACAAGTGGAACTCGGGGAGCAATTAGACCAGCAGGGGAATACTCTGAGGCATCTAACGAGCCAAAGTAATGAGCAGCCTCAAACACCATGTGATATTTCACATCATCTTCTGGAGCTATTGACTCCATTTACAGTCCCAAGGGGGGGCAGAGGGAAGTCTGTCAGTTTAAACCTCTCTCGTTATGAAACTGCAGAAAATCCAGCAGCTGAAGCATCTTTTTAAGAATGAATTTCTAAGTCAATGACGGATTATCTCCAAAATATGTAAAATATGTAAAAAAAAAAAAAACTTGTAAATGAAATGATAAATTCAAGCATCCAACCAACAGAGGTTTTGCCACTTTGAACCCATCAAGTGTTACTTGTTTTGTGCACATTTTAGTTTAAACTAAACACCTTACTCAAATATTCAAGTCGCTTGTTAAAGAGAAAGTTAAAGAGAGTCTCTGTGCTGAACTAAGCCTGGTAGGTGATCTACCTGGCAGGGATCGGCTGCAGCGATGGCCTGGCTCGCACTGAGAGCCAGCTGGCAGACGTCTTCCTGACCCGTGATGATGAGATGGGTCACAATGAGGGTGAGGGAGGAGAGCTGGCGCTGGCTGGACGACAGGGCCGCGCTGACCGACAGAAGCCAATCAGCTGCCGCGGCTGGATCACCTGCCACTTTACGCAGTACGGACAGAGCCACGCTGAGCTCGCTGTACCAGGAACTGAGAGGAAGTGCCAAAGGTGGACCAGACTGAGTAGAAGGAGAGAGATGCAGAATTGAGGAGGAGAAGAAAAAAACGCTGATTTGTTACTTGCTGAAATATATGATGCAACACTGAATGGCTCCAAACGAGAGCTTCAGCAAGAGTGGCAGCCTTTTAAAACATGGCCTGCTGATTTACTGTATGTTGGACTGTAAATGAAGTGCATACGTGATTTTAACCAATGTTGGTTTGTGAAAGCCAACACTGATGTTGCTAAAATCGTTTTAATTGAACATATCCATCCTGTTTTTTCCTTTGTTGTTATTTGTGTTTAATGTTCAACAACATCGACAGTGTTTGATTAGATTTAAATGGCTGCTGACCCTGCGTACCTGCGTAAGAGGTTGGACTGTGAGAATCAATAAGCTTGCACATAGAGGAAGGCAGTAGCCCAAACATTTGTGCAGAAGAGTAACAAATGAGATCTCAAAGACAAACACCTAATTCTGAGTGAAATCAGTTTTGCTTCCAAAGGTGGGCCTAACAGGAAAGGTTTGAGAACCATCCTCGGTGTTACCTGTCGGGGTTTGTCTGCGTCTCTGCTGATGCGGCGGAGCAGGCTGCTGGCCAACTCTTGGTTGAGGATATGCGTCCGGCGGTCAGCCAGCGGCTCGATGAGGTCCGAGCAGGACAGGAGCTGCAGCACGGGATGAATCAGGACTGGACTCAACCAGGGCGGCAGCTCAGCTTGCTCAGGGACTAAACTCAGAGCTGTGTCAAAGAGTGAGACAAGACAAAGCAAAACTCCCATCAAGTTTAAATAATCCATACGGACCAGTTAGGCTGTGATGTAGGAGGAAGGAAGAGAAAACAAATTAAACAACGGAGCAACAGCGGGGGACTTAAACACACCATCAAGGGAAATAATGTTGCAAGGAAGGACTATGGTAGATATATACGTATACATTATAGTGAGTGAATAACTCACACTTCATCACATTTTATACATTGCAATATACACTGCAGAGCATGCTACAACTTTATCTTGCAGGTCTTATTATTTCTGAAACAACTTCCTGGAACATGGTAAAACTCTGGCACTAATTCTCAGGAAAGTACAGACAATGTTCTGAGGCAGAACACATAAATACTCATGTAATTACTTCAGGGTTTTTTTTAACCCTGAAGTAATTACATGTGTACTGTTAAGTTTTTTAACAAGAATATCCAACAATAAAAAGGACAACATTGTTTGGTTACAAGAATGCAGTGGGCATTATTACATGGCAACATTTACAAATGTATCAGACTAGGCTGGACTTAAACCCACTGAAGCTGTCCCACTGTTCTTTCATCATATCATCTTACCAGTTCAGTCTTCCCACCATTTTATTTTATTTTTTACACACAGCTACGTCCATCTCTTGCTCCGTCCACATTTTCAGTGGAGGAGTTTGAGGCCCTTTCAAACATCTTACAATCATCCGAGCACAGATTATTAAGCCAGTTGTTAATACTCTAAATGCAGGCTTACTGAACAGCATGTGCCTTGCATTTCCAACATTACTTGAGTCTTTATGAAGAAACCAGGAAATTATCTGGTAGTCACACGGCATTTAAATGGCATAGAAATTAGGCTGAAGAGAGCCGAGTTTGTGGAACAGAAAATCAAACAACGAGCTAAAAGTGGCTAAAACACTCCTACTGCAGATGGTAATAATCCTCTGTGGGCTTGTCCCTATGAGCAACACCATTCACATTCAATATGGTATATATATATATATATATTTGAAACATTGTAAATATAAAAAGATATTGATTAGTGCAGCATTTTGAAGCTAGACAGGAGGTCAGAGGGTTACTATTTTTTATTTTACTAAATGGATGATCTTGTTAACATCAAAAGAAACAATGACATTATCTTAATGTGTATTTATGGTGTGTGTGTGTGTGTGTTAGTGTGTAGTATACATTTCAGGTCTGTTCACTTTTCAGAATTAAAAACAGACTTCCCTTCTGAGCTCCGACAGCCTGCTAATGGACTGTAAAATGGCATTTCTAATGTCTGTCTGCTGCATTAAAACATGCATGTGGTGCAGCCTTCGCAACAGAGATATAATAATAACTTGTGAGTTTCACACCGTGAGCTGTTATATTGACATTATAATGATATTCATTATATAAACCAATCTAAAATATAAAACTGTTAATGAGACCATTTGTAGGTGTTGGAGAGACATGGGTGGGTTTTTAAAGACGATACTAATAAGGAGAAGAGAATTGGCCTCTGGTTTGGTCTCCTTGAATCATTTTATTTATACTACCACTTTTTCTTAAAATATTCTGACAGATTTTCTGAAATCTCGTACAGCGCAGAACAGCAGCCCTGACAGTTTGTCGTACTTTGGTGAAGATGTGGTCTGTGCGTTCAGCACGGGACGACTCACCTTTAGCTGCCCAATAATAGTCAAGACATTAAGATTAATTAATTAAGCTGGTATTTACCCAGACTGAGCAGGCCGGTCTGCTGAGCTGCAGGGGCCTCTAACAGGAGCAGGGCCACGCCCATCAACAGCTCGTCCAATGGCAGCGCCTACAGAAAACAGCACAAATAATGTTGATACCCATCATGCATTGTGGTTTGTGTTGCTGTGTGAGATGCTGATATTGATTGTGAGGCCCAGTGGCCCAGTTTAGAGAAAATGAAAAAGGCTGCCGCGTCACCTGTTGGCAGGCAGGCAGGAGCTGCTGTAGTGAGTTGAGAAGAGGTCGACAGTCTCCGTTTAACTCGAGGCAGCGCTGGCAGGCACAGAGCAGCTGCAGGAGCAACCCCACTCTCTCAGTCCTCCAGCGCTCCTCAGGAGCCGGGACGAGGCCGCGAAGCAGAGCATCCACGAATCCACACAGCTCCGGCACCGCCTCCACGCTGTCCAGCTGTAATCGCAGAGCAGACCACACAAACGCCTCTTAATGCTTTTCAACATATTGTAGAAAATTCGATTCAAACTGTCTGAACCCGACACAAAACTGTGGCACAAGATTTGTTGGTACAAATGTCACTGCTGTATGTCCAAATCTTTAAAAAGGGGAGCACAGGTTTTTCATGATCAGCAAAATCCAGATGGCATTGCACCTAATGACTTATAGAAATAAAAAAATACTGTAAACACAACTGCTTTGTAACTGAATGTCACTCAATAGCAATAAGCAGTTTAAGAACTATGCAGGTTTCATTCTTTAGTTTTTTGTCTAAATCAAATCTAAATAAGGCTATGTATAATAGAACAATAAACTTCCCTTCACTTCCCACTAATCTGTGATCAATTAAAGAACAAACAGATATCTGAAGCCAAGTGACTAGACTGTGGTATCGGAAGAGCTCTGGTTTCCATTTGTAGCCTGAGTAGTACTGGCCAATCACATCTGAGCGAGCTTTGGTTGCATGCAGGTAAACAGTCCATGTGGACAGCAAAAGGAGCGGAACAGATTGGCCCATCAGCTATCATCTGACAATGATTTAGCTTTTTATCAATCTCAGAGCCCTGGAGCTTTTATTAGGTTTTTTAAATTGATCTGCATTCAAATCATCGTCAGACGATAGCCGATGGGTTCAGATTTTGCCAAGCAGACTGTAAACAATGACCGTCGCATGGAAGAGGAAGTCTTGGCCCGGATATACCAGTTATCTGTTATCCGGATATCTGCTGGCTACACTGGAAACATTGGCCGTTGCCCCCCAGAGGCTAAATCGTCGACAGATGATAGCCGGTTGCAGCGCACGCAGTTTAACATAAGCACGAGTAGATAAAACACATCAATTTACTGAACTCACACAGTGGTGTCAGCTACACAGCGATATATATATCTAAAGTTTGCTAACATTAGCAACCATAAGCTACTGGTCATTCCAGATTTCTTCTTTTAAAAGTTACACACTTTAATTTCAACGTGCCAAATCCTGTGGGCAGCTGTCCAATATTGTTTCATTGCAATGACCTTAAAAAAACAATTCATTTGAGCCAGTTATTGACGCTGGCCCCGTCACAGGTTGTTGCCTAAATGCACTCCAACATCAGTGTGTCACCTGCATGTGTGGCACCAGCTGACAGAGGCAGTGCAGCAAGCTGTCAAATGCTGGAGAGGTCTGCTCCTGGTCCTTGTTCCCGAGGACTGATCCAGATCCTGCATGTGTGCGCAGCAGCACCCTGAGGAGACTGTGTCGCAGGAGGGCGTGCTGGGCTTGCCTCTGAGGTTCACAGTAGAGGTACCGCAGGAAGGGGGCCAGCATGGCGATGTGGGCTGGTTCATTTCTGCAGCAGAAGTGTGATGATAAGCACCTCCAACCTTTCAAAAAACAGACTCCAGAGGCACCACGTACTGTTGGCAAATATCAATCTGCCTTCAGCGATCGAGACCACTGGAACATGTGTGAAGCTGAAACCTCCTCACATTCCTTGTAAAGAAAACGATGCATACTGTACGTGCTGCGGTGTGCCATAGTCTGTATGTATTTGTCAGTACTGCATAATAACAGCTGACAGTGTAGTGAGTTACAGTATTTGGCACTCGGTGGTCTTCACAGATGGCTTTGAAATTCATGCAGTGAAGAAGGGAGTGATGGGATGGAGGCTTCAAGGCCTCGCTAACCTGTCAGCAGCCTGCTGAATGAAGTCATCAATCTCCAGCAGCAGAGCTGGCCAGCAGTCTGCGCGGTTCTCCAGGGCTGTGATGTATGGGTGAGGGCTGCTCCTGCAAAACAGCGGGACAGAGCAAAGGCCATGTTCACATCACAGATGCAGCGTTCCAATTCTGATTTGAATCTCATGCGTGCGACACAGATGTTACTGGTTTTGAAAAGTCAAGGCATCGCCAGAGTGATCGCAATACATCTGCGGAACACGAATCTCTGGACCAAATGTCACGGTAATCCATCCAATAGTTGTCGAGACACTTCACAATTGTATGTCCATCCATCCCGTAGACGTTGACATACTATAGAAGATATTAGGGGGAAACTTGGACTTGCTGGAGGAACAACAGAAAAGTCAGCAGATCACCAAAGTCGTAGCCATCACTGAACCTCTGTAACTTTTACCACAGTCTTCTCTTTTTTTGGGTTGTTTTTGTAAATGAAAACAATCTTTGTAGCTTAAGAAACATTAATTTAAATGCCATTGTGGACATCACAAGTTCAGCTGAAAAACATCAGACGTGAATGTTTTAAATACACCACTTGTGTAAGCCTGCATGGTGCACATAAATATGGATAACAGCAATTTCCCCAGAATTAATCAGTAGTCAAGGCAACCAACTCTGCAGTGTCGGCTGTTAGCTGGAGATAGAAGTCAGATAAAAAAAAGTCAACCTGAAAACTTTACATTTAGTTCAGCACAATCAGGCTGCAGCGGCATGTTGTTTCCATCAGCCATGATTGCAGCGTCTAGTAAAAATAACGTATTGAGAAGCTACTCTGATGGTGTGAACACGCCTATCTCTTTTTTCCGTGTCAATATGCAAAATCATAGAGAGCATTTAATTCAATTTTAAGGGGCTTTGAACCCTACCACTGCCACATCACACATTAATGATATCAATGCTTAGGATCACATCTATATGATGTTCATGTTTGCTATTATTTGCAATAAAATATGAATTTAAAACCTTAAACCCATTTTCTCAACACCGTTGGTCCTCTGCCTGTGAGCGTAAACAATAGACAGCCATTACTCTTGAATTTGCAAACCCATTAAGTCCAGACAAAACACTGGGGTCACATGCAAGGTGAGGTCTCTGTCTCCGGCCCACAGACCACACAGGCCAGAGGTTAACACAACAGGGCTGGTGTGTGTGTGGGGTGAACACTGCCATCAGGTCCACTTAAGCAATGCTTTCCATTAATCATCACATTTCTAAGTGTAGGAAGGAAGTTCAATGACTGAGCAGGTCTGTGCCTGTGACAGCCTGCAGCGTGGTCTAGACAGGGACTTCTCAGAGCCTATATCCCCCCTCCTTCACCTCTTTCTTCCCACCCTTCACATGGATGTAATCTGTCTGACCATCTCTGTCCCCCCTCCTCAGGTTCGCTATGGCCATCTCCAAACCCTCAGCTTCAATACGGCTCCCATCCATCAGCCTGCTACTTTTCAGATGGCACACAAAGGAAGAGGCAGGAAGTCAAGGCAGGCACCTTCCTCCTTTTAGTTCAACTCCAAGTTCACAGCTGAATCAGAGCGCTGGCAGACAAATGGGCCAGTTAAGATCCGTCTCCTTCCTGGGGATGTCTGCAGGTTACACCAGCCTCTGAGGTGAAGTCGCAGACCTGATTTACTATCCGAGAGCACGGCAGCAGGCAAACGTCACTAAAACGTCACCCTTCACAAATCTCCGGCAGCTGTCTGTAGTCTTCAAGAGGTAAGACATGACAAGTTACAAATTACAAGCATAGCCCCTCCTCCTCACTCAGCAGCTACATGGTATCTGGTGAAAGTTCTCATCCTCAAAAGCAACGACATTCTAACTTTGGAGAAAGCAAAAACAATGGACTCATCTGTGTGCTGGCACAGGCAGCATACAGATAATGCAGATTATCAGAACGTTTTGCCCTGTATTGCATGTCATTAATAAGCTGAACTTAAACCAGGAAGCTTTGGATTCTGGAGCAAAATATGTCACTTTTCCTAAAGAAGATTCACGCATGTCAAGAATGTAAGCATGTATCCTAAAGGCCAATTCTTTCTATTGACTAGGGCTGTTATCTAACTAATCTAAAACGTTGTTTGGTACCTCCTAGTAGCATGGAATATTTGTAACTGTCTGTACTTGTACTTATTCTTTAGTAGAAGCAGATTCTTCAGTACATGACTTACTTTAGCCAAATTGAAAGTAACACTGTGCAGCTATTCGGCTTCAAAATCAGTTTGATGCTGCACTGACCGAGAACGGCGCCTCTTTCATTCCCACTTAGCGCCCCGACTGCCTGTACTTGCATGTAACTTGGGTTGAGCAGGTATGATCTCCCGCTAGAAGTGTATTATGCTTCACGGCACGACATCACACATGGGTGTAGCTCGGTATTCTCAGTACAGACATCACGGCAGAGGTCATGAGGACAAAGAGGACGCTGACGGAGGAAGCTAAGGAGAGAAAAAGAGAGAGCGGGAACACACTTGATGTTTGGCTGTCAGCAAAGTTGTCGACTCACTAAATTTTGATCATAATCCGAGTCAGCCCACCAAATCCAAATCCTTCAGCTCGTCAGCAAATGCAGGTGATCAGCTGTCCATGAGGGGGAACTGCACTCGTCCTTATCAGAAATATTTGCATGACATCCAGACAGCACGGCAGCCTGAGCGTCCCCATACGCAACAAGCTGTGATGCTCTGTGTGTTCTGACTCCTTTCTATCAGAAGCAGCATCTCTGTTTCAGCAGTTTGAGCTACAGCAGCTCTTCTGTTGGATCGGACCCCACGGTCCAGCCTTCACTCCCCACGACCATCAGTGAGCCTTGGCCCCCCGTGACCCTGTCTCCGGTTCAGTGGTTCTCCTTCCTTGGACCACCTTTTGTAGGTACTGACCTCTGCAGACCGGGAACACCCCACAAGAGCTGCAGTGTTGGAGATGCTCTGACCCAGTCGTCTGGCCCCCCCTCCCCCGACAGGTGCCATGGTAACGAGATAATCAGTGTTCTTCACTTCACCTGTCAGTGTTTAAAAACGTAATGGCTGATTGGTGTATATCGATATCGGCCTCAAAAATACAATATAAATATATTTTCTTGGTTCAGCTATGATTGCTAATGCTGACCATGATAAATAGAATTATAGTGAGCAAACCAAACCCTACAGAAATGTGAAAGGGTTCCATAAAAAGGTGCACAACGTAATTGTAACACAGATACATATTTCAGTATAAAATATGCTGATTCCCATTTTCCTGGAGTTGAGCAGGCAGGCCAGATACACTGAGTATGTGGGAAAGCCTGCAGGGGACAATCAGGGCAGACTCCACTCCTGCAGCCAGACTAACATCACATGAGAAATGAAGTGGTGTGGCGGACGGAGCCCTGAACCTCCCCTGATCCTGCTGGGGGCTGAAGTGGCTCAGAGTCTCAGTGGCAGATTGCACGGGGCAGCGGCGAGCAGACGGTCAACAATGGGCACCAGTATGCATCCTCCATTAATCCCGCAGCATTTACAGTTACCCAGCAGTGCCAGGCCCAATGACCAATGGCGGGCCAGACTGTCAGGCCAACGGCGCCACCCTGCTGCCCTCAACACATTCATCTTCCCACCAGGGAGGTTCAGGCCGCCAGACAGACGCAGACAGCAGAGACAGCGATGAAGACAGAATGGGAAATAAGAAGGACAATGGGAAGGAGGAGAAGACTGTAGGAAAGAGAAAAGAAAGAAAGAATAGAGATGTA
>JAVQJF010016569.1:0-34566 GCA_036023855.1 Gadopsis marmoratus | reverse complement strand
GTGTGTGTGTGTGTGTGTGTGTGTGTGTGTGTGTGTGTGTGTGTGTGTGTGTGTGTGTGTGTGTGTGTGTGTGTGTGTGTGTGTGTGTGAGATTACTGGCCCTAATCCAGTATCGTGCACCCTTTTGTGATGGTCCTGGCTCAAACAGGACTCTCCCCACAAACACGTACATGTGTATAATGGTGCGTGTTTTATAGCATAAAATGCACACGCAGTGTTTCTGAACCCTGGTTGTTCTATTTTAAACGCGGTAATGTGCTTGTTTGACCGCGGTCGGTCCTCGGTTTCCTTTTGTTCCAACTCTGCCCTCACTTCGCTTTCACGGGACTTAACTTTGTCCCTCCGTGGCTCCGGTTAAGTCTCTTCCGGTAGAGGAGCGCAGCTGAACGGTGTTAGCGGTTTCTGTGAAGGTCGTGAGTCCGACTCGTGAGTATTCCTTCAAATCGAGCCATTTAAACGCGCGCATTTGGATGCGTGCGTTAACGCGTCGCCCTTTTAAGGTGAATAATTGTTCGCGGGGCTTCACACATTCACACATTTCCGCTCACGTCGCCGGCTGCATAGCAGTTAGCTGCATCGAGCTAGCATTAGCTACACGCTAACCCGAAAGCCCGTTGCTGACTGCAGGTGCCACGATAATGCTAATGCGCCGTGTGTTACAACGAGGTGTCGTGTTAATGTCGTCGGCCTCTCGTGTCATCGGGGAGAAAAGCTCAGTTAGCGTAGTACGAGGGGAGGACGCCATTACTGTCGCAGCCTGTTCGGGACATTATGCTAACGCTGCTGTGACCCAACGGTTAGCGCTGCGCTGCGGTTCCTTCCCGTTGGTGTTCGCTAGTGTCCAGCTCAAGGTCCTTCTCTCCCGGAGTGTTTCTGTGCTTCTGTGTGGTCGCACGGTGTCGCACAGGACACCCGACGTCCCTGGGAGTCGGGCTCCAGCCACAGAGGGGTCACACGGTGGTTTCCGTGTCTGACGGCCTTCAGCCTGCGGGGTCACACTGATGAGTTATGACGGCCGTTATTAATATGGTCTGTCCTTCAAGACGTGTGTTCCTACTACACTGTCCTCCTAAATGTCTGGGTGGACGTCAGTATTTAAAACCACCCCGTTTACTTGGAGGTGACTGGTGCTAATTGACCTTTGGGCCTGAAAGTAATGTCACACAGAAGATCCGGCGTCGGGTGTGTTGGTGTTTTATGAGTATCCGTTTGACCACGACGTTTTTGACGTTAATGTTTTCATTTTAATTGTCTGTTCTGTCCTGTGTGGTTTTATCTTTGACAGTGAAGTGTATTGGGCCCATGCAGCATAGTGATTCTGCACTTTCTTTTAAATAGAGTTGATTGTTTAATGCTCCAACTCATTATCCATGACTTGGTGGTGTTCCGGCCTCCCGGCTTTCTCTCTATTTCCAACCTAAGCCAGACGATACTAATCTTTAGAAAAATTACTAGTAATACTAAAGTGATGGTAGACTGAGCTGATTTCTGGATCCCCTCCATCCTTATCATGTTAATCGTGACAGGTTATAGTTTAATTTTCAGCCATTTACATTTACAATACTTTGACCTCAGATTGGCTGAGTTTTTCTGGCAATTTGAATCGGACAATGTGTTAATGCTTTGTTGTTCTGCAAATTATTGTAATTATAAATGACGTGACACAGGATGAGATGTTGCGCTCAGCCGCGAGTAGCTTATTACTGATGTATCGATCAGTGTTTGTCGGCTGAGTAACGAAATGCCGAGTAGGTGTGAGGTCATCTAGAAACGGTGTCACCGTTACAGGCAGGTGCAGAGATCGTTGACAAGTTTCTTCTTCAACTAAAATGTCGATTGTTTGGGGGGAAAAAAATATTGTTTTTTAAAAAGATTTAAATTCCCAAATTAGTGTTGTGCGATTAGACAAATGCATCAAGTCATCACCAGTTGCGTTTGTGTTTTTTCTTTTTGGTCGATTCTTGTCATATTATTTTGCTAATTTAATGGTCTGCCTCTTCGCCTCGATTCATAAATCGTGTCTGAGAACTGGACCAAAGCATCGGCCACTGAACTCCAGTATCCATCGGGCCATAGTGTTTATATTTTTAGGACTTGAACGTCGGGGTTTCACCACGCTTCACCTCTGCTGGCTGTAGTCTGCAAAATGTAAAGGAGAAACTTCACGTCTCGCCCCGTTCCACAAGCGAATTATGGTCTGACTGTAAAGTTTGTGGCGAGTACATTCGTCCTGTGCACGAGGTTATTAAGTGTCGTGATGTCATATTGACAGCACAGATCTCCCCCGGATTTAGATTGAGCTTGATTTTTATTTATATATTTTTATTCCCCCTTCAGGTGATCCACCATGTCTCTACCAAAACCTGTGCTGAGGGGCCTGCTGGCGAAGCGTCTGAGGTTTCACCTGCCCATTGCTTTCACTCTGTCCATATTGGCTGCAGTAGGCTTCAAGGTGAGAGGCGCCGCGTGGCTGCAAGCGTAACTGTGGTGGCGCTCTGCTGACACCTGACGCACACGATGATGAGAAAACTTCACTTCTGTTACCCGTATCGGCGTCCTGGCCGACTAATGCCTCAGCAGACATTTTATATAAAAAAATAACTACAGGTCGATTCAATTCTGTGGTGTTTTTCTAGGCTATATTTTGAAGCCTCATTCTAAACCAGACATGTCTTTTGTTCCGCACAGTACACGGTGACGGAGCCCAGGAAACAGGCCTACGCTGACTTCTACAAGCATTACGATGCCGTCAAAGAGTTCAACGCCATGAGGGAAGCCGGCGTCTTTGAGAGTGTGCAGCCCTCTGGGAAGTAAACCCACTGTGAGTATGATCATGGGTGGGGTTGGACTCGTGCAACACAACAACTGGGAAGATCCAAGTTTTAAAAAAAAAAATACAACACGGTGTCTTCGGGACCAGGTCACCACTAAGTAACATTTAAAAATACAGAAATGTGCACTGACTCGCAGCAGTATGTGGTTGTACCATGTCGTGAACACATGTCGCTACTAAATCCAGTCGTGTGTAATTAGGTTTTGTGTTCTTTTCCTCCAGCTCGCCGTTCATTCCTGGTCTGAGGATGAAGTTCCTTCTTGCCCCCCTTGGATGCTATTTACGGATTTTAGATGAGAACATCGCTGTGCTGTTTTGTTCCTCTAAATAAAATATTCTATTAATGTAAAAGCCCTTCTGTCTTTGTCTTGTGCTTTTGAAAAGTAATCAGTCAAACAGTGGCGCCAAGATAATCTACATTTGCCCACGTTTTCTATTAGGTAGATTTCCAAACAATCTGGTTTTGTAACCAAGTGAACACTATAATACAGTATATGCCTTATGTCCTATTAGATATTAGTTTATCTAATGTGTAAAACATTAGGTGCTAATATGTTTAAAAGCAATAACCAGAGAATCTCCACTCATGTACTTATCTTTCTACACATTTTCTACTGTATGTTATACAAGACTGGACAGCTATCAACCAAACTGTCTTCATAACAATCTAAATTTTAGAAGAAATATTTCCTTATTCTTGGATTGTACCTCTTGGTGTAAAAAGTATGAAGTGTTAAGATGTTAAAAACTTTAATCTTTGGAAATCACTGGAGTTCTTTCCTGCAGGATCTTTCTGGAGCCGTCTCACCACTATTTCTTCAATTATTGATATGTCTTGCAGCTGTGAGTAAAATGAAATAATCCTCTGTTGATCCCCAGAGGGTAAAGTCAGGTGTTGCAGAGGCACAAGGTTAGAAATAAGTACAGATGCATAGAGAAAAGTAAAAAATATAACAGAAATATTAAAGTAAAGAGTATTATACTCTCTACTATTAATGGTGTGCATCAGAATACTATGATATAGTAATTATACTTTGTACAACAGCAGAAGCATAGTTAAAAAAAAAAAATTTAATTTGGTCGCTTTCCCATTTTGAACACGTTTATTAAAAACTCCTAGCTGTCACTCTCCGTGCACGCCGCGCCCCCTCCCGGCTGACGCCCCGCACTGCAGCCTTTGTTCGGCCCGCCTTCCTGTGCGTCGCCGCTCTTCCTGGTTCGCCTCGACTGGACGTCACAGCGGCCGCCGAGCGGTTCGAACAAACACGGTCGCCCGGACACCGCGGAGGAGGATGAACCCAGCGGCGGGGCCACGGCAGCCGGCCGACGTCTGCGCACCGCGTGAACCCCGTTTGGCGAAATGGTGAAACCGGACGTGATGCGCTGCGCGGCTACCAGGCGGCTGTAGCCGCGGGACGCTAGCTGCTCGGCTAGCTGCTGCTGCTAGCCAGTTAGCGCGCTAGCAGACGACGGCGCTCGGCTCCCAACTAGCATCGAGGGAGAGACGTTTGAGAGAGCTTTGGACACGTTTGGCCGAGAGGCTTCACCGAGGAGGGCGACATGGAGAACAGGGACAAAGTGCAGATGCGGAATCACCCTCGCAGGTAACGTTGCGCAAAAAAAAAAAACCAACAACCCAGGGCTGAGCTGCCTGACGTCCTCGTTGACCCCGTTTCTCTGTTCTGCCTCGCTGTTCGGCGGGTTGAAGTTGGAGCCGCGCAGCTTTGCTGTCGCCCTCCGGTTCACTTCCCCACGTTTCCAGCGACCGAGAGGCGTTTCGTTTGAATGTCTGCTGAGCTGGACTTTTTAAACTTGTCGTCGCAGCCCGAGGTTTTGAGGAAACCCCTCGCTGACGCGGTTCTTGAGTAGAAATGGACGAACAGCCTTGTTGCGCATCGGCCGCGTCAAGTCTCCGAGCGTCGCCGCCATCAAAGCCTCGCCGAGCAGTTTGTTTTTTGGGTTTTTTTTGTTACTCTTTAAAGCCGCAACCGCGTCTGCAGATGTTGCCTGCAGCTGCTTTATAATCTCTGCAGCTTTAACCAGCTCAGAGCAGCTCAGCAGTTCATGTCCGTCAGGTAATCTGTACAAATACACGTATGTTGATGGGTTTGACGGGTTGTCAGGTGGGTTTCCATGGCGACAGGAGGCATCAGGGGCCCCCAGCAGCTTTTGTGACGGAACATCTAGGCCACTGGAAGGAGTTAAAAACAGGATTCACATGTAGTGAACTCAATGCATGTGAGGCGTTATCATCCCCGCATCCCTGGTGTCAGTCTTCATATGCAAGACACCAGTATGAATATGAATATATATATATATGACTTCAAAATCCTGTAGGTGGTTTGTTTAAATTCTTGGGGTTTTCCGCCAATGATCCTAATAATAATCAGCGTTAAAACAATTAGTCTATTAACAGATTAGTCCACTGGCAGAAAAGTAATTTGCAGCCGTCCTCATTGTGGATGCATCCAAAAGGCCAAGCAATTGACTGGTTCCAGGTCCGTGAGAGTAAACCGAGTATCTGGGCCCAGTTGATTTGGATTTTGAAACATTGATTAGACAACAGAACGTGTTCTGCAATTGGAGGTTTTCGCTATTTTCGGAGGTTAAGCGGGAAAAATGAGCAGAAACAGAAAAGGGCAGATCAGCCGTTGATGAAGATAATCATTGGTCTCAGCCCTAATTAGGGCTAATTAGGACACTTCACACATTGCATCTCCTGGTCAGTTTAGTTGGAAGATGAGTCATTACATATATGGCATGTTCTGTGTGAAATAACGCCTCTTGCTCTTAGACAGTTTTTGATGAGCTCATAACGAGCTCATTAGAAGAACTGCACTTTCAGCTGTCGAGTTCAGACCCTTGTTTGTTTAGCGGAAGGAACTGCAGAGTTCCTACTCTGTCCGCTTATCGGGAGGATGCCGGTAAAACGCGCGGCTCCCTCGTTATCATGTCCACTCACTCATCCAGCGTTTCCGCTTTAAGTTGATGCTGGAGGTTTTAGACACATTTTGCGTAGTTTGGCAGTTTGCGAGGCGAGAGCAGCAATTTTGTTTCATTCGATTTATGACTCTAATAATTTAGTAAAAAAAAAAAAAGGTTTGTTGAAGTATTAAATACCTAATTGACTTGGTTGTCTCCTGAAACAGCCCACCTAAACTGTTTGAATAACAGGCCTTGTACAAAGTCTGGAAAATGCTTGAATTTGAATGTACTCCTTGAAAAATGCTCGATTTTCAACATAATCTAAAAGTAAAGTTCTTTTCTTGTGTTTACTCGTCCTTCATAGCTGGATAGGTCCTCTGTTGATGCCTCACCCTGGAAGAAATCAGGAAGCATTAAATAATAGCGATCAATACAGACAAAGATAATATGAAATGACAATATATATTGATTGCTGTGGGTGTAAAGGAATTCTGTGAACTTAATTTTTCATAATTGCGTTTACAGTAACCATTTAGATGTGGTGATAAAGGCTTCAAGGGTCTGGAAATGTTTGGTTACCATGAATGTGCTTGAATTTGACTCTCTAAAGAGCTGTGTGAACCCTGAAGGTAAACTGAGCAAAACGAATATGGACATTGATTCCCTGAGTGGGACAAACCTGCTATCTGAGCCTCATCCTGGTCTCTGGAGTCCCAGTGCTTTAACAGGTTTTGATCAGTTTGGGATTCCAACTTAAAGGCTTAAACGGTACGTAGAAAATATAGGAACAGATCAGTCGAAATGTGCAGATGAAAAACTTTAAATATAGTGATGTAAATGTTTGGTGTGTCTAGTACATTTAGCCACACATGCATTTGTGGAAGTTCAGAGTCTACTTGAAATGCAGATTATGGGCTGCTATGCCACATTAGCATTTGAATGCTCGGCTCGGGTGTTTTCTCTGTGGCTTGAGGTCACCTCGCTGTGCAGCTCGGCACGGAATCGAGTCCGAACCAGAGGCTTTGAAGAAAGTCGCCGGCGTATTGACACGGCTCTGTCATCAACTGGCCACCAGACGGACAAACGGAAAGACAGGTTGCAGTTTGATGACAGTAGCTTGTGCAGCAAAATTCACTTAAGCTTCCTGAAATGTGCAAAAAAAGAATACGTAAACATTAACCTGTATGTATGTAAGGCAGAAATGTTGCTTTGCCGTTGTCTAGTTCTCTTCAAATAAAGCTGGGTTCTATGAATATAAAATCAATATTGTGACTTGAGACTACAGTACGCATCATAAAATTATATAATTTCACACCCTGCTAGATTAGATTAAACAGTGCACCAACAGATGAACCTAAAGGTCTTCTGACGGAGTCATTTCCTTCTGGCTTCCTGTAGAGTGGCTCGTCACACGCTGCATGTAGGACACGTTTGGTCTATTTTTGTTTGTGCACTGAGACTATTTCTGCCTCGACTTGGCTTCTCAAACATCTGGAGGAGGTTTGTTGTACTGCTCACATTCCTGGAGAGAGCAAAGGTTGACGGCTAAACCACAAAGGGAGGGTGAATTAAATATTCTGCCTGGTCCTGATTTATTAAGTTGGTTCATCCTGTTTAACTTGTATGTTTCTGCGGAGTGAGGACAATAGAAAAAATGAATGACTTGCTTGTGACCTTAACTTTTTGTTGTTAGCCATTCTGTCTAAATTATGGCAGATTTATTAGGCACTGTTTTGACCGTGAACGCGCTGTCCTGCTGTAGTCTTGTTTCATACCGCCGCGTGGCAGCTACTGACCTGCAGGACAGCTGCTGCCGCTACGGTCCACAGCTGTGATGACGGGCAGGATTCAGTGAATGTCACAGCGTTGGTACATCCCACCCAAAACACTACGACACGCGCACCGGCTTGCAAATCAAATCAAAAACCATGCATTTGCCATAGTCGCATCTGTGCAAGCTAACTTCCCCTCATTGAAATGACTGGCGGCGGCGAGTTGCTGAAATGTCTGTTGGGGAAATAAGGGGGATTCAACAAAATATTTGAACAATAGTTTCCGTCAGTCATATAGGGGTGATAATGGGAGGTGGCTCTAAAGCTGTAAGCTCTAAGCTGTAGTCGATTAGTCATTTCAGCCGATCCATTTTTGCTTTTGACAAAAATTACTCTGCAGCGGTTTTGATGACTGAGCAAATAATTCTTTGCGTCCAGCTTCTCGCGTGTGAGGTTTTGCTGCTTTTCTGGGTGTATTCAGAAACCTGGCAGATGCCGTGGTAATGATGATGGTCCTCAGTTGCAGCCCCACCCCGAGGAAAGCTGTCCGTTTACTCTTTAACCTCCTGTCTCCTCCACCTTCTCTGCCATTGCAGACAGCTGAAGAAGCTGAGTGAGGACAGCCTCACCAAGCAGCCAGAGGAAGTCTTTGATGTCCTGGAGAAGCTGGGCGAAGGGTGAGTCATGCAGGCCGACTGTCAGTAAAGTCAGTCAGACGATGGGTGACGCGGCACAGTGGTGACAGGTGGAACAGCCTGTATTTCCACATTCCTGCCGGCCTCTGTTTAAATGGGATGTTGGTGTTTGTTTCTCTCCCCTGTACTGTCTGTTACATGTTCTCTCTCCTTCTGCCTCGTCGTTAGTCCAAACAGAACGAGCCCATCAATACAAACTTTGCATTTCATATCCTGTTTCTCAACGCACTTCCTGTTCTGAGCGGCTGATTCACGCTGTGTGTGTGTGTGTGTGTGTGTGTTACTGCTCTAATTCTTCACCAACTAGCACGACTTAATGACCCTGCAGTGACGGTAACACGCAGCATCAGCCCGTCACCAGCCAAACTGGTGTTAATGAGACTAATATTCTTCAGCCTTTAGTTCAGCTGCAGTTTATTTGGATCCCTTTTAGCTTCTCCTCCCTCTGTTCTTTTGGGCAGGTGAGAACGAACTTAAATGTACGTGGAAAATATGTGAGAAGCTACAGGGAAGGACGCCTACAGTGGCACGAGTTGACAGCTGATGGACATTAATTCCTCGTGCTTGAAAAGAACAACACACAGTGACACAACTGGACCTGAGGGCCACGGTGTTGACTGACGATCAGTGTTGGCTCCCGATTTAGTTTTAGTATTTTTTTATTAGAAAGTATCGTCTCCGCCTGAATATAAGACGGCCTTTTCCAACACCTGTTTCTGTAAAAGTGCTTTCAGTTTCGGACAACAGAGCAGTCTGTACTCTTAACCTGTCGGTCACATACTCGCTCTGTCCTGTCACGACTCTTCAGGCAGTTTGAAGGATTTTCTGGCTGTTTGAGCACCTCGTCATGACACTATGTGACGCCAGCGATGCTTTAGTGTTTGACAGATGATTCAGGCTACATCTGCATCCACACCAACACGTTTATGTTTTAAAACGCACAACCGTTGCTGCGTTTGCAGCTAGCGTCCACACGTTTTATAACTACTAGAACAGATGCGTTTTTAAACGCGGCTGACCCCGTTTTAGTTTGAAAACTCTGGATTGTGCTTCTAGTGAGGACGGGCAGGAACAGAGTCGCCTACGTTTGCTACCTGATTGGCTCTTATCAGCCACGACGTGTCCTTCCCTGATTCGCCACATCCCTGTCGCGTAGCTTTTCCCAGAAGAAAACAAACATCGGGTTTGACTACCAGCGGTTAATTCAACATGGAGAACGAATCGCAACACTTCCTGTCAGTGACAATTCCACCTGGTCGTCAGTCCAAGCAGAGAAATGTCTGCTCTCACTTTTGTCCATCGCTGCTCTTTGTTCAATCCGCTTCCTGTTAACACCGGCACGTGCATGTCCAGTGACACGTGAGTGGTCACGTGATGTTATTATATCTGAAACGGTGCTAAAACGCTGCTTTAAAATAAAAACGTATTCGTGTGGTTGTAGCGTCAGGAAAGATGTAGGGAGACGCTTTAGGCTCATTTTTACTCAGTTTATTTCCTCTAAGAGAAGCTGAACAGGCTCCCACAAACTCATGTAGCTTAAACCGGTTTAAGTAAACCAGTTTTAGGGCTGACTAACTCCAACAGATGGACTTTATCCATTCAAAAAGAACATCTGCTGTTGTGAATGACATAAACGTCTAGTCCTGTAAAATAATACAGCGCTCACTTTATCAAATGTGGTTTCTAGAAGATATCTTATATTCAGGTCGATACAGTATATTGCAGGGTTTGTCAACTGGCGGTCCCCGGGTCACATCCGGCCCACCAAAGCTTCCTGTCCGGCCCGCAGAATACAAATGAATTCAGAAAATGTGAGAAGGAACTTTCAACTTTGATCTTCAGGCTCTTTCAGAGAGACACTTTTTCTTGTCTGGCAAACCACTGAAAAGGCTTTTCTTCCTGCTTCTTGTGAACGTTTTCCACCAATCAGGACACTGATGGCGTCAAAACCAATGAACATCTCTTGCCAATCAGATTTAAGATTTTGAGAAGATTTAACAGTTGTAATAGTCTTTGGGTATATGTCCAGAGTTTTATTTGATGATTGGCAACAGGATTCCAGATCAATTTAAGTTTAAGCTTTTAAGTTGGAATTGTAGAGAGTACATACAGAATTGACATCATTGAGATCCAGGTGTTTACTCCTGCTTCCTGCCAGAAACAATGCGATTCAATTTTATTTATATAGCGCTATATTATAACAGTTACATCATAAACACTCGACAGTTTAACACATATTGATATGCGGTTTGCCTGCTCAACAGAAAGTTGCTTATAGATTGACTTAAATAACCAGCGAGTTATTCACAGGTAACACAAACCGCAAACACAACATGTCAAAGCTCACTTTGTGTCTCTGCAGGTCGTACGGCTGCGTGTTTAAAGCCCATTATAAAGAGACGGGGGAGATTGTAGCCATCAAACAAGTTCCTGTGGAGTCGGATCTTCAGGAGATCATCAAGGAGATCTCCATCATGCAGCAGTGTAACAGGTACATTGTAGGTGTTTCATCACAGTACAGCCATCTTTCAGTTGGCAGCTCAAATAACACGTTTAAGCGTCCAGTACCGCTTTAATTGTGACAAAGCCACTGGTGTGACGTACAGCGGTGTGTTTTTTGCACAGGTGGGCTACGTCCGGTGAATTGTAGATTACCTAAAACCTAATTAAAGATTTACAAAACTCGTACAAAGTGGCTCAAAAGGTGATTTCAACCTTCGTGGAAAGAATCGGACATCACACAACCTCTTTTCAGGTTTTTGGGGGGGTTTTCCGATAAGCGAACATCCCCCCCACTCCTCCACACCAAATGGCAGTTATCACAAAATCTTTTTAGGGGAAACACTGCAGCAGTGTGTCTTTTGCATATTGTAAACGTACCAAAGGATCAGTTATTTGTGCTGAAACATGTATTCTTAGGTTTTCTCTCTGCACAGTGTGATGCTGCTAAATAAAGTACAAGGAGTTTAACGTTCATGAAAGAAATGCGAGTAAGTTCTCAAAGGAATAGAGACAGATGTAATATGTCGACGGGTCGTATGTGTAGTAATGTTTGTTCATGGAGTATGACACTTTTTACATTAAAGGATAAGTTCGCAGAGTTGGCGATGGGAATGAGTACTTGGGCACTTGTTTTGTCAGTATTCGTTCAGCGTATAGAGTAAATGCATTTGCGTATCATAGAAAAACTAGTTCAATGCTCAACCATTTGCGCATTAAGCACAAGGAGAAAACAGCAGACTGGTAACAGGTGATCACATCACCTTTGTTAGCACCCTATTAAAGTTAACCAGCCACAGATTCTTTTTACCAGCCAAATTATTGCAAGGTCTTAATGATTGTGGATATGTATGTCATATTATCTCTACCCGCATTTTAGCTTTGTGTTCATTTCTCTGTTTGTACATTAGGTTTGTTTGCGACTAATTAAATTTCTGTAGTGCAGACGTCGATCCGGTGTCCATATGTACACTGAAACCGGTTTTACTCGTTGTAATGATTCCTCTTGTTCACTACTACTAGACATTAAAATATCCCATCATAATGATATTTTGATGAAGGACAAAATCCACAGTCCTCGTTCTTTGTAAAATGTATTCTAAAGTTCATCTGAAGCTTCTTCAGTCGCACTCATCACGGAGAGGCTCACGTTGTGGTGGTAGGCTGGGTGAACATGCTCTGTTGTTAACCAACAAAAACACCACGACAGTCTTGTACAGTATGATGCATCTCTCTGTATCACCATCCTGAGTTCAGTCTCTGCGTTCAGTCCCCACGTAGTGCGGTACTATGGCAGCTACTTCAAGAACAGCGACCTGTGGATCGTTATGGAATATTGTGGAGCCGGATCGGTGTCTGACATCATCCGAATACGCAACAAGACGGTAATGCTCAAACACACACACACACACACACACACACACACACGTACGTACATGGTACAGTATGAAGCATGGATTATGTGTATAAGGGTGTTATTGTACTGAAGTTAGTGTCTTCGTGGAAAAAAGAGGGAGACGGACACTCCACTGCAACACACAACACACTCTTATTATCTGTGTGTGTTTGTCTTGCAGCTATCAGAAGAGGAGATAGCCGCCATCCTGCAGTCCACTCTGAAGGGTCTCGAGTATCTTCACTTTATGAGAAAAATCCACAGAGACATCAAAGCGGGCAACATCCTGCTGAACACGGAAGGTCAGGCCAAACTGGCCGACTTTGGAGTTGCTGGACAACTAACAGTGAGCGGAACTTACAGATTCAAACAGACTGCGTTTCATGTAAACTTTGTGTATGTGTGCTTCAAAGTATGGTGTAGTTATTTCAAACCATTTCTTAATTGAATTTACAGAACAATTACTTGTATTGGTCAACACACGACTTCCTCAGAGCAACTATAAACCTGTTCTTGTGTTCTTTAACTCCAAATCATCTTAGCAAGTTCTCCACAGAGAGACAGGCATCTATAATGTTCAGCTTTGATTGGACGATCTCTCTCTCTCTCCCTCAGGACACCATGGCGAAGCGAAACACCGTCATCGGCACGCCGTTCTGGATGGCTCCGGAGGTCATACAGGAGATCGGCTACAACTGCGTGGCTGACATCTGGTCTCTGGGAATAACCGCTATAGAGATGGCGGAGGGGAAGCCGCCCTACGCTGACATACATCCCATGAGGGTGAGAGAGTCTGTGCAGTGTCTTTGTGTGGGTTTGTAGGTGAGAGATGACGCTTTTGTAAAGAGAAGTTACTGTGTATTTGTGTGTATATACAGTAGATGTTAGAGAGTCCACTTCCTTCATGAAGACAAAGGGAAAGTGGATTTTTAGTTAGATTGAGTATTTCTCTCTGTGCTTTCATCTTGGGGGCACTGAATAATGTTTCCTCTTCCAGGCCATCTTCATGATTCCCACCAACCCTCCCCCGACATTCAGGAACCCAGACGTTTGGTCTTCGCCATTCGTAGACTTTGTCAGCCAGTGTTTGGTGAAAAACCCAGAAAATAGGGCGACTGCCACGCAGTTGTTACAGGTAACGAACACCACGTGAAGCATTTGTCAGCCAGTGTTTGGGCTGAAACCAGCCAACGTGTCCACAAACTTACAGATGGTACATTAACGAACAATCTGCAGTAGGCTAGGTGTGCGTGTTACCTTAATTTGGTTATAATAGTACATGTTTACTCCTTCAGTAGTAAAGGCTGAATTTTCACTGTAGTTAAGAGCCATTAAATTCGGCTTCAGCTGCTGTATGTCTGCATGTGTGCTAGCAGGGAAAACAGAAAATGTGTTTGCTCTTCTCGTCAGTTTAACTGTCACTCTTTGTCTCTCGCCCTTCAGCATCCGTTCATCAGGTCAGCCAAGCCCAATTCCGTCCTCAGAGCCCTGATCACAGACGCCATGGAGATCAAACTGAAGAAACAAGAGGAGGAACTTCAGAGAGAGCAGGATGCAGAGGATGACGACAATTCGGTAGGAATAACCGCCATGCTACACAGTTACCTGATGTAACTTTCACAAAACGTGGAACTACAACTTCAAAAAGGATGGAATGCATCATTAAAGTTCATTTGCTTTGGATTTTTTACTTTGCAGGCTTAAACAAATGGCCATTTTAAATAAACATATTTGCTGTTGGTAATAATTGCAGTCACAATACAATTCATTCACTTGGAATGTTCTTTAGTCGGATCTCCGTTAGTTTCCACAGAGCGGTCGCTCCACACAGAAACAAGAACAATACAGACAAACAACAATTTACAGTCACACAGTATCAATACAACAAGAAAAGGCGAAACAAAAAATAAAATTAAAGAAATCAGCGAATACATATAAAGAGACAGACAATAGTCTCAAATAAATAGCAACAAAAATAAAAGTTAAAACAACAGCAGTAACTAAAGTAACTACAAGATATGTCTATAAAACAAAGGTCTCTTTAACACAACAATACGAACCTGTCAGTACTGTAATCCTGACGCACTTCAAATTGCATTGATCTCTATAGGATCGTTGGTTTCCTCTCTGACGTATGAACCTTAACCGTCTGTGTTTCAGGATGAGGATGAGGTTGACCAGGGGACGATGGTGCGGGCAGGAACCGGCGACTCGGGAACTGTCCGGTCTGCTGGGTCATTAGCGGGTTCACTCGGCGGTACGGCACGGACTATGATCGAACACGAGGAGGACACGGGAACCATGCAGCTGCAACTGGGCACCATGGTCATCAACTCTGATGACGAGGATGAGGAAGAAGCTGGTACTATGAAAAGTAAGACCCTTTTTAAGCACACTCGCATGCGGTGGAGACCGGTCATGATAACATGATGCGTGTCAGTACAAAGCACGTGCAGAGATGTGCCACACAAACACGTGACGACGATGGTGAGCTTATCAGTAAAGACAGTTTACTGAACAAAGCGTAAGAGGAACCAACCGATGAGGAACATGCTGCGGTTATTTAAAACACAGTTATAGCTGATCATCCGGCCCTCTCGACTGTGTAAATCTTTGTTAGAAATCTCAGGTCTGAAAATCTCAAAAATGCTGGTGAACCAGTTCTGACCGCCAACAGCCAATGAAACCAAGTTCAGAAAGTTGAAGTGGATGTGGCTGTTTATTTTATGAAAGACATTCAGTGAAGGCAAGCTGTCGAACAACGGCGACAGTAAATGTTTTGTCCCCTACATAGGCTCGTGGATCAAAAAGGTGGATCCTAATTGCGTTATCTGAAACAGAGCAGCTGTAGAGTTTCATTTTTTTATCCACTAGAGGGCACAGTGTGACCATCGCACCGCTCCCTGGCTGTGAACTGGAGGATCATGGTGGGGTGTGTTTGTGTGTGAGGCAGCACTTTAACATGGCAGGAAATGAACATATTTGTCCACGAGCAACAGTGGCTAATGAATAAAGTTGCCTGTTCTCACTTTTTTATTATTATTATCAGATTGGTAACGAATCTGTAGGTTAGTGGTCATCGCTCTCTGTCCTCAGGACCAGAGAGATCTGCTGGTTTCCTGTTGTGGCAAATGGTTTCTTCTTTTCTTGCTGTGTAATCATGAGCCTCCTTTGAGATTCTGAAGGTCCGCGGGCTCCACCTTCCTGTCGGAGGATTCACTGGTGTATCATTCGTCGCGACCGTGGTGCACTTTGGGTCAACAGCTTCACCAGGTCACAAGTCGGTAATTATTACATTTACCACCAGGAACTTGGTGGTTGATACCACTGGTTGACTCGGGCAGGATCCAGGATAGTTGAGTTGAGGACAAGTTGTGATGGTAAATGTTTTCATGTAACTTTACCAATCATGTACCAATGTACACGATCCACAATCGTAACTGCTTGTGTTGTAAATAACCTCTCCAGGCTGTTTCCAAGGTCAAACTCTGACATCCATTATTTACACATCACAGTAGATTTTTATCATTGGTCCAGTTATTGTGATGCATTTCTCAAACACACAAATATGATCTGGTCACTTGATTTTCCCTGATGTCACAAGTTGATGAAGAATGCCTGAATCACCATTACATCATTACACATGTGACCAGCTCGCCGTGAGTTTTTGACGGGCATCTATGGGTTATTTCACACCGTCAAGAACGTATGAATGCAATGATTGTAACTACCCGGACAAATGGCAAACCAGCGAGGAACAACTTCTCGTCGACAATCTCATGTCAGGATGGCACTTAACACGATGAATACGTTCCCTTCTGATGGACTGTGTCATTTATTGAGAGCGATGCTTCTTCAGCCTGCTGGAGTCTGTTTGCAGTGTGGGAGTCGTAAGCGTTGGGTGCTTTTGGAAGCGAGTCTCAATCAGTGCTGGACTCATCAGTGCAGTCTGTGGGTGTGTTTGATGTGTTTGTTTTTATATGCAAAGAATTAACCCGAGTGAGACACTACAGCTCACTGAGTTTGGATGTGTTGTGGAGTTTTGTGTGTTTTGCGGCTCCGGCTGACGCTGGTTGTACTCTGCTGATGAAAACGGCGCTTTGGCCTGTCGCGATACTTGCGTTATCGACCCGTCGTGCGACATGTGGACGTGACCTCGATCGCTTTAGCCGACCTTGACGTTGCACATTGTGTTTTGCATGCGTGTTTGTTTACGTGGAAATGTCACCGACACGGTGCCCGAACAAACAGCAGGGTTTCGTTGTGAGACTTGAAGGGACGGAGGCAAACGATGCTGGGACACACTTTGCCGTCATTTCTGCTCACGCTGCTTCTGTCCTTTGGTCTGCTGTCTGTGTCAGCCAGGCGCAGTGGAGATGACGCGACGGCTCGGGGCTAAATAACAGGTGCGTTTCCTGGCGACAGCATGATTCTGGCCAGAGGGTTTGGAAGAAAAAGTCCGAATTGCGGGAACGAATGAGAGAGGAGAGCCCGTTAACGCGAACGAGCTGGCATTGTTCTGGATGGTTGTGTGGTTTTATTTTATTTATGTTGCCAAGAAATGTCTGAATATTTTTAAGAATTAAAAGTTAAAAGGTTGCTCTTTGAAAGGGTGTACTTGGATCATTATGTTATCACTATATCACAGGCACAAAATGGTCTTAAAATGACAATAGAATTGTTTATCGCACATTGTTTCTGAGACAATATATCGTCCCAACAAAAGTAGTTATCGTGGCGGGCCTAACAACGGTGGAGGTTTATGTCACAATATTAAAACTCCTGCAACACGTCTAGTGAGATTTCTGTTTAAGCCGTGGGAGCCTTGTAGCTTTAACAGCCACTGACAGCTGACTAACTGCCCATCCTGCAGTGCCTGGAACTGTCGAAGTAGTCTGAAGTAGCGGAGACTGAACCACAGTGCAGAGTAGCAACATACAGGTGGTGATTTTAAACATATATATATAATATATATATATATATACACACGTACAGAAAGACAGACACCATAACTAACGTACACACACATGCACACACTTTACAAGCAGTGTAGGTATGAAACACAATGTTACAGATATACGAGACGTGAACACATGAACATGCAGAGAGATGCAGCCATTCACACACACAAGTATCACCCAAGTCACTTATAAATCTCTGACACACACACACACTCTGTCTCCTGTCTGATGTCTTACGATCGAGTTAGTATGGATCTCCACTGCTGGCAGTTGAAACCGCATTAACACAGGAACATTTAGAGTTCATAATTACATTAGTACCCCAATATCCTACAGTTGTGTGAGTGTGTATTTCTCTGTTCCTTTACTGTGTGTGTGTGTGTGTGTGTGTGTGTCCCAAACTAATGACCACAGTCTGATGCTGAAGGGGCCTTGAGGATCGAGATAAGACATTAGATCAAATATTGATCCTCCCTAATGGTCCTGAATAATACAAAGCCTTTTAATTTACACTGATTAGCCACTAACTCTTCATTCACTAGGATCCACGTTAGAAACCTCTCTGTCACTCTCATCTTTCTCATTGTCTTCTGCACTACTCCTTCACGGTCACGATGGATTTATTAAACGAGAAAATACACTAATGTAACCAACACGATATTAAACTCAGAATCCACCGCGAAGCACTTGTTGTAATCACGCCAGTGGTATACTTTGGGATTTTGCTTTTAGTTGTGTTTTCCCATAGACTGACATAACCTGACATTACATCGAGGTATTTCACGCAGCTACAGTCACATTTATTTAGAGCAGGGGGTTTCGAAGTCTGACACTGTGCTGACAGACTTGTGATGGCGAACCCACCGGACATAGTGGTGTTGGACAGACAGCAGGAGAAGGCAGCAGTGATGGATGTAACAATCCCAAGCGACAGCAACATCAGGAAGAAGGACCACAAGAAGCTGGAGAAACACCAAGGGCTGAAAGAAGAGCTGGAGAAGATGTGGAGAGTGAAGGCAGCAGTGGTCCCCGTGGTAACCGGAACACTCGGGGCTGTGACCCCCAAACTGGGAGAGTGTCTCCAACAGAGTCCAGGAACAGCATCCGAGATCTCTGTCCAGAAGAGTGCAGACCTAGGAACAGCTAAGACACTGGACCCTCAGGCTCCCAGGCCTCTGGTAGAGGAGCCGAGCTGGAAGGACGAACAGACCACCTGAAGGGGCGAGAGGGGGATTTATAAGAGAAAGACCAAAGGTAGCTGCAGTTATGACATTAGTCACCATTTCTTTGGCTCTGTCTCACACAAACAGCAGCCGGCATCCTGCAGTGAGTGATTCAAACTTTCCACTTGCTGTTTGAGATGCATGTCATCAGCATAATGGTTCCACCTGCATTATGAATGATTTAAAATGAGTTTTCCATCTCTCTGACCCTCAACAATGTTCTCTAATCTTTAAATGCATTGCTCTGCCCTAACGCCGTCTGTAGCGTACGTGTTCTTATATAGCAACTTAGAAGTCCAAACAGCAAAGGGAAATTTAAATGCAGTGGTGTACTTTGTGGTGACTCTGGTTAAAGAGATATAATGGCGCTCTGCACCTGCTCAGCTGTCGCATCTCTTTGCTTTTATTAAAGTTTAATTTAGTCTTGGGGAAGGAGCAGATGGCAGCCCTCTCGCGCTCCGCTCACTTTTCAAACTGTGCAAAACTTTACTTTCCTGAACTTGTGGTTTATGTTGATCCTGCTTTGGAGGCTGCAGCAGAACAAAGCAGTAGCACTGCCGGAGTTCTAAAGTTGGATCCTGCTGAGGCCTGTGCTAACGTTATGTTTATGAGCTCGCTCGGCACGCTGGAGTTTCTCTGGTTGAACAGCTACCTCGTTTGTTCAAAACTGCCATCGTTAAAGCTTTACGTCGCACCAAAATAATGAGCCCACTTGATTATGACTCACATGGGATGTCTTGGTAGCATGGGGCCTGTCTTCATTTTAAACATGGGAAGTTCCAGCAAGAAAAAGCAACATTTATGCTTTTTAATTCAAAGTAAACACAACCACTCCCCACGGTGATGTGGCTGCTGATTGGTCAGCAGAGAGGACAGCAGGTCAGTGTCGGAGCACAGAGGACAAAATAATGGGCTCGTCGGCGACTGACACAATATTTTTTTATTTACATAGTTTTTTTGTCTTTTTGGCGTGGGCCTAATCAGCTGATCGGGCAGCCCTTCCATACAGTTTAATATTATAATTACGTGCCTTGTTGCAATCAAATACTTTTGGGCCGTGTGGCTTCCAGTAAAAAGGCTGCAGCTCTTCCTGGTTTCCGTTCCCTCATCATTCCGTCTTAAAGCGTCTGCCGTCAGAATGTGGAAAAAGCACAAAGGCCTAAATGAGATCTGTCAAACAGATGATTTCATTATAAAAAAGGCGAATGAGTGTGGCAATGGCTCTGCTGGTAAATCAGTACGTCACAAACTTCAATCAGCCTTTTGACTTTCGGCTCCCCTCATCTTTTTGTCTCTGCTGTTTACTGATCAAACAAATGGGAATAATGTTCACTGGCAGGCTGAGAAAAGGTCAAGTAAAAGTTTTCATGCAACTTATTTCTCTACATATCTTTTATGACCGTTGTTCTCGGGTTCACTCTGCAATATCTGCTCAAAAAGTTCCTTTATTTAAAGTGTGCCTGGTGGGTGTTATGAATCATTTAAACTCGGCTGCATGAAAACTGGACCAGAACCATGTAGGGTTGAACAGATCAAGTGTTCCTTATGTCTGTCAAAGTACTCGGCCTTATGTTCTCAGCGATGTCATGGGCTGAAGTTTTTAAAGTGAAAAATCATGTTTCAAATCCTCACATGGTGCGTGAGCACATTGAAAAACTTAGCCACAACACGAGTAAGTGTCCTGTGTGGTTTTTGGCCTGTTGGTTTGGGGTCAACACTTAAACTGAGTTACGTAACAGGCAGATTAACGCAGGAACTCTGAGATTGGTTATGTATGTTTACAATGTCGAGATCATCTCACTTGAATAACTGTGTGGGCTTTTCTTACCTGTTTTAAACTTTCCTCTTTAAGACGTGTGACAGTTATATTAATCATCAAAGTAATGAGTTCACTAACAACAACATAAGAATGCATAACGCAGAAGTATAGAAACGGAGGACAGATTGAACAACGCTCACTAGCTTGCTTGCCTTCACATGTGGTTGTCATAGCAACCAACAAAGCACAAGTCACCGTTTATAGCAACGTGAAGCACAGTTGGAAAGAGTCTTTGACCAGTCAGATAATTGCTCAAGTTACCCAACAATCTCACATACCAATCTAGAATCCAAGACACTATGGATTTTTATGGGCCGACCTTCTTTCATCTGGTTATATTTGGGGGGGGACTCCATATTGGGAAAACTGCAGCTGGTTTCTTTAAACAAGGATTTCTCCCAGGTCCACGCTTTTGGCATCTTAATCCAGTGCTGAGGCACCATGCAGCAGAAATGGAGAATAAACAGCCATTAATTATTTTTCTGTCAGGGAGGATACTAGACTTTAAATTGATTTTGTGCCTCAGTGCACAAACTGCAGACCCGCAAGTGAGATTTCAGGGATATGCGAAAGTGAGCCAACAACTTAATGTCTCTGCATTAATCATCATTATCAAGCTAAGAATACACAAATCTGACAAATTCTGACAAATATAAGGTTCCGACAACAGATGGCTTGTTTCCTTGGAAAAGTTTAAAGTTACATTAAGCAGTGTTTGACCACCAGCGGGCAGATGGACGGAAACAAACCAGCAGCAACAGAACATTCATATACTGTCCGCTATCACACGCTCGTAGATACGCTTGGCTTGTATCCCATGTTAGTCCAGTGTTCCCATAGAGCAGCAGACTGCGGCGTTGACCCTCAGTGGGATCGCAACCCCAATACCACAAATCTGCCTGAAGGGGCTGTAAAGCATATCCATCTTTTATAGAAAGTAATTCAGTTCAGAGTCTGTGTTGCTGTCACACTCAAGAAAGCAGATTACTCCGAGAAACCGTCTGAACTTTCTTTAATCCTGTCAGTTTCGGTGTTAGTCAGATTTTGGATGGGATTAAACACATTGCCGCTCCTTTCATCCTGCCGCCTTGCTGCCACACAGCGATGCTTTACCCGTCTGAAGCCTTTGTCCTGCACGTGCGTGCATTAAAAAAAACAAAATCTAAATTTAGAAACGCAGATACACACTCAAACAAGAAATTAGCATTCTCCAGGAGAAATCATGGCGTGGAAATCAGGTTTCACTAATTCTCTGACATTTAACACTCCAGGTGTTAGTGTAACTACAACACTGTTTCTGCTACGTCAAAAAAATAAAACTAAATTGGCCACCAGGGGCAGCAGTGTCTCACAATGCTACTTAGTTATATTGTTTATTGTGCATACACGTGCCCATTTATAATACAGCTGCAGTGATGAAACATTTGTCAGACATGAAAACAACTGCCATGAAACAATGTTCTCGCCCAAAACACAACGCACGTTTTTATTTCTAATCATCCAGCTGCCCGAAGTCATCAGAAATATAAGAAGCGTATCCCTTAAATCTAAAAAACTGTACTTGTTTTTCATCAAACAGTCTGTTCGTAGTTTAGGTTTGTACCAACTTGGACATGGACTCTCCTGGCAGGTTACGCAGAAATCTAGTCTTCTGCCAGGCAGATTCCCGGCTGTAATCAGGAAGGAGGATGTGATCACGACTAGGTTAAACAACCTGTGTATCTGCCCCGCCGGAGTGTCCGGGCACGAGATACCGAAACCCTTCAACTTCCTGGATTCTTATTTTTCTATCTGACTCTACACTCGGATCAACCAAAAGAGATTTGAATCCCTTCAGGCAATAAAGATAATTGAAATGCCTTCTTACATGAGCTGCAACTTTGACCTGTCAAAAGTAAAAGCTTGACAAAATCTGTGTTTGATTATTGCGAGAGGTAAGTTGCAATCCTGGCATTATAGTCATTACTTGTCCATTTATATAACCCGATTATTGGTCATAAATAAATTTTAAGTACGCACATAAACCAGCTCTAATTTCCTTTTGCGGTGACATCAGATCGTCTCCTGTCCAGCGCGGTAATATAGGACTTTACTGGCACATTAAAACAGGACCTGGGAGAGCGAGCTGCTGCTATGAATCTGCGAATGTTCTCATGTTCACGACACAGCACAGTGTGCGAGGGTGAACTTAATAGAAAGTCGACAAAGTGAATTGTTAGAAACGGCAGCTGTTGGCGCACCACTCACAGTGAGATCTGCATATACTGTAGGAGTGGGACCTCCAGCCTCTGTAGCACCACAGCAGCTTATTAAAGCCATGAATCAAAGGCAGAGCTGCACTGACGCACTCATTGATCCGCTCCACTCGTGGACTCGCTGGGGTAAAATTAAAAGTTGCAGATTTATCCAATGAGCCAAGTGTTGCCTCAGTAACTCCACACGCTAATCGTCTCGTTGGCTGCTGCCTCTTCCTTGCCTGTATACGTTCACTAACACCTTCACACGGTCTCTTGCACACATACTGTACATCCACCCACTCCCTACCTACATACATACACACAGAATAAATCTGCTTTTCTCTTTTATTTTATTGGCTCTTTGTTGTGCGGTGCAGCGTTATGTTCTTCTTCGTGTGCTCTACAAAATACCTTTTATGGTCCTCAGCTTAATCCCCCGAACACGTGTAATCTCCTTCACGGGCCAGAGCAAACGCACCATCACAGTAATCTGTGAGTAAAAATCTCTGAGTATGAAAATGATTTGGCATGTCGTCCCGTTTTAAACGTGCTGATTTTATAAAAGAGACATGACTCAAAAGTTGTGGTGTAGTTTACTGCTGAACCGAGAGAACGGACTGTCCAGCTGCGGCTCCACTTGTGCTTCTTAAAGCTGTATTTATTCATTAATTTAGCATTATTGGAGATACGCATTTAAACTGATGTTAACCCCCCCCATCACAAGCGTAGTAGTCTAAAATCTCAGCACCCGAACAAGTGACTCACCGTATCGATCAACAATTGTATCAAATGACTGCAGATTTATCACAGAAATCTTGTTCTGTACTTACTGCTGCTTTAATAATGCAACATTTCATTGATCCCAGAAGGGAAATTGCCTTTATGTTTGTGACTGTTGAGGATTCAGGGACTTGTGTTTGCACACCAGATCTTTTGGTTGGACGAAGCGTTTAGTTTAAACACGGATCCCTTCGACGTTGTTGTTGGCTGCTTGTGCGAAATGCTGCTTCTTCCCTTCTGTCTTCGCTCGTGTCGTTATTTACCACAGTCCGTACATTTCTAGACGCAAAGCACCTCGGGCAGCCGGCTTGTAAGTCGCTCATGTTTAGCAGGCGTTTCATACATCAGGTGTGTTTGCTCTCACTAACTGTGTACAAAAAGGATCAACTGGTATTTGTTTTGCTGCTGCGACAGAAAGTGAGATTCTGTTGCTCACTGTGTGCAGCTGCAGCCGCCTTTAAGACGACTCGGAGCAGTGCGGCGAGTTAGATTGGCGTCATGTTTGCAGCCTATAGACGTACAGCGTTTAGAAAAAACATTCACCTCCTCCTGGGACCTTTGTATCATGTTTTATTCAAATTAAATCTGTGTTTGAAATTAGGCGCCTCTTTCATTCTCACTGTTCTTGAACTCTGTAGCTCAGGCTGAGCAGGTGCGACCTCCCGCCGGAAGCGCCCAAAGCTTTACAGCACCGCGTCTCGCACGGGTCCAGCTTCATGTCCGAGGCCATGGGGACTGGCTTTTAGTCGCTGGCAAGAGCTTTGTGAAATAAAAGCCTGCAGGACAGACGGCGAGCCGGCCTTCTTGCTGTTGGACTAGTGAGTCATATTAGCTGGCTTGCTGTGTCTTGTGTTGCTGCACTTGCGTGATGTTTGGCTGTTAGCAAAGATGTTGGCTTGCTAGTTTTATACGGTAAGCCAAGTCAGATCACCAGATCCAAATCCTTCAGCTTGTCAACAGATGCACGTGTGCATCCCTGAGGGGGAACTGCACTCCGAAATATGTAGGCGGCGCCAAGACGCACTAAAAATACAAATTCTTGCATAATGCTGCTTTTACATTAACTATAAATCTGGTTCAGGTCCAGCATCACCGAGACAAATTCCTGTGATTCCGTGTCCTGCAGGGAGAGATGAGACGATGCAGCCGGCCAGGCCGTCCTTCCTGGAGTACTTTGAGCAGAAAGAGAAGGAGGCCAACAGTCACAACGACGGAGGAGGAAGAGGAGAAAACGACGCAGACAACCGCAGACTCCCTGCTGAAGGCGACCTCGAAGTGGTGAGTTTGTGTGTGTGGTAACGATCCACTTGGTTCCTTGTAAAGTCCTGCCAATATACCAGCTGTACCGTGGTGCTGCATTCTGATGGTAATAAGTTTTGTCATTTCAGCAGTTGGTCCCTCTCGGTTTTGGTTTGTTGATACGTTTACATTCCACCTCAGTCTGACTTTTGCATTTTAGTGCCGTTGGCTGATGCCGCTGTGCAAAGCAGTCGCAGGGAGGTTGTTTGTCTCGCTCGCCGACATTTAAGCAGGACAAATGGCTGCTGCTGGTATTAAATATTAAATACGTGACCTTTTTTAAATAAGGGGTGGTTTCTCTTAGAGCACCGTGCTTCCTCTTCAGCTGTAGGTATACTGAGAGGGATGTCTGAACAATACACCTCTTTGTTTCTCAGACAGCAGGGCAAGCATTTCTTTAATGGCATCTAAACATAATTATTATTATATAGGGGTGGGGTTAAAAATAAGAGTAGATCTCTAGATAGCATTAATCAGCACAAAAATGCTTTCATCTATTAGTGGTCTGGCAGCTGTAAGGCCGGCCAGCCAGAGACGTCGACTTGTCATTAAGTAACAGGACTTTTGGCAAGTAAGGAGTCGTTTTGCTCAATATGCTTGATGGCATCTCTGCAATCCTCTTCCAGAACTCTGCCGCCCTTTGGCACTCCCACACTGTTGGAAAGGATTTGCATCTTAAGTGCACAGGCTGTGTGTGTGTGGTATTACACAGACCTGTTGAGGTCTGTGTGTATTTGAAGTTGTTCCACTAACAGGCAGTCGGCTGACCTTGACTTTCTCTCACGTTCTCCTGGGTCTTTGATAATATAACACACACACACAGCATCGTCTTCAGTCGGTGCATCGCATATCGCTGTGACGCTGTCGGACTGTCATGTGGATGAAGTGGGATTAAAACATTTCAGGATGGATACAAAAACAAATATATAAGATAAAAGCAATAATAATAAAACCAATTAGACACTGTGAGCCTATTTGTAAGGTAGAACCCTTTAGAGTAACATCAGATGGGCTTCACTTGACGGCACAAATCCGTCCTGGGGGGGGTTTGTTGTTCTATTAGACTTGCAAATGCGAGGATGAAACTCTAATTTCTTCTGGGATCTTCGATTCCTTTTGAGGCTGCTTGTGGACAGCTTCGTGCTGACTGTTTAATTTTAGATCTGTCTATTATTCTATTTCTGTATTAAAAGTAGTTAATTGGTTCACCATCATTGGCTGGTTGAAAACCTTTGTGGGTTTTTGTGGTTCGTACATTTAGTTGAGTTTTTCTGTCTAGTTCTCAAACTTGTTGCATCTGGACGTCCTCAGGTAAAGGTCACGGTGGGCTACAGAAGAGTTCCCTCCACTGTTTCTAAGCTTATATTTTACTGCCTTGTCTAATATTTACCTTGTTATCTGGGGCTTTTGCTTCAGTGTGACACTGCGGCAAAGAACACGTGGTGGCGAAGCACTAAGCTGCATTATTCACGAGGAGCAGACGTAGAACAACCAGTTGTGAACAACCCTTCTGTCCTCTCCTCTATTTTTATTCTTCCCTTATTGGTTTCTCTTTATTTCCACCTTTCATCCCCTCGGAGTCCTGAATTTCCTTCCTTCCTGTCTCCTCAGAATACGTCTCGAGGAGACCGTAGTCGTGTCTAACGGATCCCGACAGAAGGTTAAATCCACCGATGATGGATCCTTCATCGGTCACATGTTCTGTCAAAAGTGTGATATTTAATTAGCTTAAAGTAACATGTCCACTGTGTGTTTGGCCACACTGCTTTTCAGCGCTGCTGTAAGTGCGATCTTGTGTCTTTAAATACATCACGTATGAGACAGTCAGAGAACTGTCGTTATTTTAGAGCCTTTTTTCTTTGCGTCTCTTCGTCCACATGATTCATCCCAGCGTGCAGAGTCGTCTCCCTTCTCTCTGCAGAAGCTGACGTCTTCTTGTTCGCGTTGCTCGTTAGAACCAGCGAGTGTTTTTCGGACTAGTGAGGTACGAGATGGGAAACTACAGGGTCAGTATCTGAACCTTTTTGAAACACCTGCAGTAACAGATGTTTTGGCTGCTTGCAGAAACGAGCTGTGAACACAACCGTGGCACATTATGTTACAGTTTTCTGTTTCCACCTTCCGCAGATGCTGTTTAACTCTCAGCACTGTTTTTGGTCCCAACTGATGCCTGAGAAACATGTCTTTTAGCTGCTAACTGCTCCTCTGTGTTCACTCAGCTACTCGCCAGCTGCTGTGCAAAGCCCCTTTTATAAACTCCACCAGCGTCCACTGTGGTTTTTGGTGCTTTTTCCATGAAAACGACCGACGAAAGCGTCAGAGGCTGAACCAAAACACGAAGCTGTGGTCAGACGATGAACTGCTTCGTAGAGTCTGGTGATGTTTGTCTGTGGGTTTATCACCACGAGCAGCCGCTCTCGTGTTCGAGTTGTCACGTGATTCTTTGTTAATATAAAAGCATTGATTTTATAGCCACTTTAAATCAAGTGTGACAAACATCTGAATGTTTAACTTCCCCTCTCATTCCATTGCCTCATATCTTCTGTATTGATTTGATTTATCGCCTCCATTTTCTTGTGTCTGTCCACTCAAGGATGAAAGGTTATTCACAACATGTTACCGTTCTTGCTTCTACCTTTCATTTCTTTTACAGCCACTAAGTGGCTCCAAGGTGGTTCCCAGATATGTCAAATCTCCGTATTTCCGTTTTTAATGAGGCGATGAGTCAGATGTTAGTTGCTGAATCTTTAATGACTTTAGTGTTTTTAGCTGGAAGGAATGTCCTGCAGTGGCAACGATACAAAATATTTCTTAGCATGTTTAATGTTATTTCCCCACGATGCCGATGACCATGAGTCGGCCCTGTAGGTGTGACGTGTTGGACAATGTGCACAGAAGAGAAACACGTTCAGGGCCGCAACTGACGGTTATCTCCAGTATCGATTCATAATTTGGCCCTTAATTGCCAGACAATGGCAACAAAGAAAGACCTAAATGATGAATCAACTATCAAAAGAGTTGCAGGTAAATCTTCGATTGAACAACTAATCAGTCGTTTGTATCAAAATGGCTGCAGACGTTTCTCAGACCGCTGCTGCTGCTTTAATCCACGTTTAGACCCGAAACAACTCATCCGTTCGTGGATTCGATTGGCGGCAAATTTAATGGCGATTATTTCAGTAATGTCTTTATGTGATTGTAAACGGACTGGTTTTGGGTTTTGGATTGTTAGTTCGATTAAAATGACACATTTGAAGGTATCAGTCAATTTTAATTGGGGAAAATAATCAACATGTTAACTTTTTAATCATCTTTGCAGCCCCAATCCGCTTCTCCGCTGCTCATCCATATGTTCAGTATCTAACCATCAACAAGCAATAAATCAGTAAGTTTGACGAGGTCGACTGAGCGGCACTGAAGTATTTTATTGAGCCTCGTTGTAGAGAAACTGACACTGAACCATCAGTGGTGGAGACGTTTATGCTGCTGTAGTCGTGTGAGAACGTCGGTACGTTTAATCGATCACTGAAGGTTTATCGAATAAATCAGGATTTACGTTGAATATTGTCTCGGATCAAAAACACATTTAAAGGTCCGAAAATGATTCGAGCTGCTCGGCGTCTGATTTGCTTTGACCCTGGTGTAGTCCAGCTGTAGGCCCTTCCCCCCTCTCTTGGTGGACTAGGACGCCGCTGTTATTTTAGCTCCATTGATTTTGGGTAATAAATAACTGGAGAGCGAAGTGCTGCTGGTAAAAGCGGAATCCCCCGGGGACGAGCCAAGGCAGGCATCAGGTCCCCATCTGAGGCAGCGGAGGGGAAGGAGATCGAATGAATGTCAGTAGCTGTAGCCTTTGAAAGCTACTAAAATAGATCCACTTATCAGGCACCTTGATTATCGCTGTCATGCCTGAGGTATTTTTAGGTTGTGGTAAAGACTTAAGTGTCCGTTAGTGGACTCGGAAGTCATCAAGTCCTCCAGCTGCACCGGATTGTAACGACAAGGAGGAGAAGTCATCGGTAAAGAAGCTAACTAGCTTCATATCCAGCTCCGAGGCCGGTTACGTTCGTACCTGCCCCAGTTTTACATCCAGTGGTGACGTTTTAAGGTTCGAAACACTACAAGGTGTCGGAGGGGCTTAAAAAGTATTAAAGGGTACAAAATCAGCTTCAAAATTAAGACCCTTTGAAAAGTATCAAAACGTCTTAATCTGCATTTTACGAGGTATTGTTTTTTGGAACATAGATTCGGACAGACTGTCTATGATTTAATATCATTTATGTCCAATGTTGTGTTTCTTAAACCAAGTGGAAATGTTTGTTACTGAAATGGTTTTGTTAATGTGAGTCTGTGACTATTATTACTGTTAAAACACCTTGTCTTTGTGTTAGTCACCACTTCATCCTAAAGCTGTCAGCGCGGCGTTTACTGGGACGGGAGACGACAGAACATTCTCGCCTCGAGCTCCATTCTGTAGCTCTGCTGAAGCTTTGCATCACATTACGTGGTCTTCATCCTCAGAGTTAACCCAGTTGGCATAAAAGTTGTAGATTATAATATTCATATTTGTCTGAGCACTTTTAAGGACCCGTTGATGCAGCAGAGGACAGATGCTACACTGAAGTGAGACCTTGTTTTTGGGTGTTTGTGCGATTGTTCACTCTGCTGTAATGGCAGATTATCGGCCTCCAGCTGGAGTCATAATGGCCGAAGGTTTCTCAGGGATATCGTGTAGCATTTTAGACGTTAACGAATTAGTTATAAAGTTATAAAACCAACAGCCCGTCAATGTAAGGAATATACACTGCAATTTATTGGTGATTTGTTCAGTCTATTAATGTTGCAAAAGGGTAAAAATGGCCGGTTAAATTGACCTAAATCCCAAGTTGACGTCTCCAAAATGCTTTTTTATTAGTAAAAACGCCACAATATTCAGTTCACGGTCACTTAAGACAGAAATCCTCACGTTTGAGAAGCTGGAAATAAGGAATGTTTGTTATTTTTGATCAAAATAATTGCCTGTTGATATTCTGCTGACGAACTGATGACTTGAATAATAAATAGTAGGCGTGCTGTACTGACCGATGTCCGGTGTGTCTTTGTGAAGGTGAGTTCGTGGTCGGTGGATGAGCTGCGTCTGCGTCTGGCCTCTCTGGACCCGAAGATGGAGCAGGAGATCGAGGAGATCCGTCAGCGCTACCAGGCCAAGAGAAAGCCCATCCTCGACGCCATCGAGGCCAAAAAGCGACGGCAGCAGAACTTCTGAGAAGGAACTGCCGAGCTCCTCCTGCGACCTCTGCAGCAGGTTTGTGAAATGTCCCCGAGACAAAAAAAAAACAAAAAAAAAACGTTGGTCACAGCTGCTGAACGTCGTCCGAAATAACTGCTCATGAGACGACGCGGTCGGATTGGACGTCGTGGTCTGGAAACCTGTGCGAGGACTTCTGATCGAATTGCTGAAGAAGAACTTCCAAAGAGCTGTTCTGTTAGAATGTTGTTGTGTGTGTGATTTAAAACCCATGTTTATTCTGCCTTCTTGAGATAATCTGGAGCCTTCGAGGACTTTGTTTGCATTAGTGGTTCAAGAACATTTTCCTTTTCCAATCGTCAGCAGCCGACATCGACTTTGTTTGTCTTCAACCACAGTGATGATTGTTAAAAAGCTCCTCAGGTCTCTAAGTTCTGTTTTGTTACTTAGTGGTGTGGTACATATCATTTTAACTGCTGACTGTGCAACTTCGGTACTCGTCTGTTAATTCCTCACCTGTTTTTTTTTCTTTTTTTCTTTCATTGTTGGTGGACGATGATGCTCCCGGACGTTTCAGCGTTCCGCACTGAGAAAGTCTAGACAAGCTTGTAGTCTATAAATGGATCATTCCCTGCTTTTGAAAAGTTTGTAAAGCACAAAAACGAGGCTGAAAATGCAGTTTTATGAGTTTGTTCCGGGACACGACTGCCTCTTCTGTCTGAATGTGTTTGAAGCTAAACGCAGATCAAAGCTTCAAGATAAACGCGAACGAATCGAGTATTTGATGTTAGTTGTAATTAACAGCATCGTCATGTGACATCCAGACGCTTCCTCATTCGGAACTGTAAAAGCTGAATGTTCCTCAATGTTTTTTTTATTTATTTCCTGCACGTGTCGCTGAACGTGCAGCCGCCGCTGCCGACGTCGTCGTTCATCACGCCTTCGGTTTGTCTCCCAACAAAGTAGACGCCGTCTCGTCCACCAACGCTGGCGTCGGCCTCGGAGGGACGAGTCTGTGGTGTCGTCCTCGTGTGCTCAGGTTGCCCTCGACGACGGTGTTGCTTTTTCTCGGGCAGCTGGTGGATTAACACTGTTTTTGTATCACTCTTCCACTTCCTGGAGGTCACGCGTCATTATGTCATTATGAAAATGTAGATTTTCCTTTTTAAATGCAACTAAACTCTGTATCCGGACGTCAGCTGTTCCCAAAGTGCAGCTCGCGTCGCACCTCCCCCTTTATCCTTTTTAAGCATCATACAAACATCGAAGTGGTTTATAGTGTTTTTAAACTGTCATGAAGATGTTTATTAATGTACAATTAGACATTTTCTATAGTTACATCTGTGTTTTCCTGCAGTGCTTTTTCAGCTTAAATCTAACTACAACTACAGTAGAGTCTTTGACACGTTCATATGCTTCTTAAAAATGGTAAAAGGGGGTTTATTTGCTTTGTTGATAAATTGCTGGGTAATCTGACGTCTTTGGGTCCCGAAGGGATCAGTTTTTGGTTAACGTGGTTATTTCTGCAGCCACTGATGGTTTAATGACGTCAATATGTTTTATCCGACGGGATAAAATGGTCTCCTAGTTGAATTGAATCAAATGGTTGCAGTTTTGATGTTTAACCTCCAGGGTCCGCCTTAGTGTTTTTCATTTGTTTGTTTTTTTTGTCCGTTTCTTTTTGTCTTGCTGAGAAAGCTAAAAGAAGACGACGGTCTGGGACGACACATTGGTGGAATAGACTCAGCCTCACTTCTATCATTCCTCGGCCACACTTGGCTGTCCATCCCAGCACAGCGCAGAGCAGGATTTCTATTTTTATACGTAGGTTTAGTGAAAACCAGCTTCTCAGGTCATGAAAGTCCTCAGGGGTGTAAAGTGATGACGGGTAGCGGCGAGACGTTTGTCGCACACAGAGAGTCACATCTGAGTGACTGAAAACGACAAGTTATTGCTCTTGAATACGAAGCCGCCATCGGATGGTTTTTTGGGGGGGGGACCCCTTCAGCTGGAGTCCAGACTTGTTCCGTGGCCGGATCTCGATGAGCACAGTTCATTCTTCATTTTGTCTCCTGTGTTACAGGCAAGGCAGGAAACAAAGGGGGGGGGATTATTCTTTCTGCCTTTTTCAGTCTGTTTTATAATATAATAGTTATTTGAGCCACGATTGAATATAGAATCTGCCAGATGTGGAAAATGATGAAAATAATGGATCTCGATTGTTGTAAAACTGGCAGTGGAAACGTGATGCATCATAAAATAAGTCGAAATCACTGGAGACGTTGAACAGAACCTGTTCTGAGGTTTTGGAATCACTTTTTATCTTTTTTGTTTCTTTCTTTTGACAAAATGAGACAAACTGCTTCTTTTATTGTCTGAACTTTCAACACAACATTGTAAAATGTAAACCACTATAAACATTACATTTAGTTGTGCTTTAATTTCATGCAGGACTGCAGGTAACGGAATATTCATCTCGGTCACGATTTTTAGCTACAATTAAATCAACATGATCGCGACGTCGTCGTTTAAAAACCTCCCGGACAACGTTGCTGCGTATTTTAACATCTAGCCAGCAGGGGGCGATCAACGGGTAGCAGACGCACAAGACGAAAATCAAATGATGGGTCATCGTCCGTTTGTTTGGAAGGTTTGGAATATGCTTGAATTTGATTTTGTACTCCTTGAATAATAATTGGTTTTCAAGCATAATCTGCTGTTTCGTGTAAAAAAAAAAAAGAAAAAAATCTATTTGTTTGTCGTCTCCTGACATTTATACTAACTGCTTCGATGTGATGATGAAGGCTTTGAGAGTCCAGACGTTTTGGGTGCTTGAAGGTGCTTGAATTTCCGCTGATCGAATGCAAACGGAGCAACACAACCAACGGGTTCAACCACCTGCGACAAACAAAACCTCCACAAACTGCAGCTCATGATAAATAAATAATCCTCGTGTCGACATTTATCGACTTGATCGTGATTCTCATTTCGGGCCGTGATCGTGCAGCCGCACCTTCAGGTTATCTTCACGTCCACGTCCTACTGTTCATCTCCAGCAGCTCAGTTATCCGCTTTTCTTTTTCTTTTCTTCACGCAGGTTTTTTTGGCTGGTCGTGTTTTATAAAGCAGGTGTTGTAGCTCAAGTGTTCAAGTAGGAATGCAAACTTGTTTCTCAGCCTCTTCTGTGTGCAAAACCGCTCTTTTCTTCTTTTTTTTTTAAAGTTTTTTACATTTGGATCTGCTTCGTTTACTCGTTTTTTCCGAGCTCTCGTGTTTTGCACACTTCCTGTCTGATGCCTGATGTGTTCACTCACTTTCTTTGCCTTAACGTGCGCAGTGGAAGTCATGTCGGACTTATGTTTAGGTTTGCATATTTTATTTGTTTGCTGGTCTAATAAAGAAATGAATAAAAACTGAGGAAAGTTTGTTTTTTCTACTCGTGTCTGTGTTACATTCGGATCTTATTACGAGTAAAAGTCCTGACCTGAAAGTGTGTTTTTGTACTAAAATGTACTTGAAGTTTGGAACGTAAAAGGCAGAATATGTGAGCGGCGTTTTACTGTCGTAGTTTATAAAGTGTAGCTACTTTTAAATACTTGACAAATGACAGTAAATAAAGTACCTATAGAGTGATTCAATGTTTGTGGTTTTTATTAGGACAAAACCCCAAAACCCCAAAACCAACATGAATGAAGAATCACCTGATATATTGATATCTGAGCCGCAGAGCTTCGTTGTTTCTCCAAAAATGATTAAAAATGCATCGTGTTGTTCCTTCATCACCATGAACACACACACACTCACAAAAACACCCTCCAGCCTCCCCAAATACACTAGAGCACTGAATGTGGATTCATCCGCCGCTGAAAATAGTCCCCAACAAATGCAGTATTTCCTCCCGTTTGTTTGATTTAAAAACTACAGTGAGCAGCTGTTTCTTAGGAAGCTTCTGAATTTACTTTTTTAAATATGAAACTATATATTTGTGAGGTGTTTTTTAAAGATTTAACCGGGTGAGAGCCGAGAGACAGGAAGTACTGATTTATTTATTTAGTACTGTGCGATTCTGCTGATCTCGGTCAAAATACAGATGAGACAGTTTCACTCCGAAACAAACGCCTGAAAAACGGGATCAACGTGATTTTAGGATGTCTTGATTGCGGTGATGCTGCTGCTGGTAAAGTCTTTCTTACAGAGAGATGAAATGATTCCTCCTCAGCCTCGCTGTCGTCCCGTCGGATCCCTCAAACACACTAAAAAACTATTTTGAAGCTCGTCTTCCCTTTTTATTTTTCCTCCCCGTGGGGAGTTCTGTCTGCCAAAATAGCAGAGATTAATTTTTAATCGGGTGGCCACGAATCTGATCTCTCTCCTTCACCAGGTGTGCGGTTTCCCAAAACCCAAAGCAAAGAAAAGTGCGTGTGAGGTTTTTATTTCCACATTATTGGGAAATGACTCTGTATTTGGGAGTTAACATGAGGTTGAGTGCTGAAGACAATAAGATTAGTTGTAATGTCAAATATAATCCAATATATCCAATATAATCCAAAGTGGTTTAGTTGTCTGCTCACAAATACTCAAACACTGACAAGTATAAAGACAGTGTTTTTCTATTCTGTACGCTTTTATTCATATAAGACACTAAATTTTGCTCCTCAGTTTGAAACGTCAGCTGAAGTGCCTTTATGAAGTTAAAGGGGCAATAAACACTTTTTTACTGCGCTGTTCATAATAAGTTGCCATAATAGATAAGCGGAGTATTAAAAGACTTGTGGATCAATACCAGCGGCTCAGTTCAGATATCACCGACACACCCGGCCTTGAAAACTTCCTGTACTGTAGTTTGGGAGCCAAGAGGGGGGGGGGGGGGGGGGGGGGG